>JABUQX010008086.1:15000-17500 GCA_015478945.1 Trachelipus rathkii
AGAGCAATATACGAAAGCACGGATAATAGGAGATGACGAAAAAGCTATTTGGCTTTGGGAATGAGTAGATAGCCAATGTGTGTATAGTTTGGTGCGAATGTTGGTTTTCCATATACTATATTTAGTAAATTGCAAGTAATTGTTATTCCATGTGTTTAAGGTATCGAGGAAGGGGGTATCCCATACCCACATTTGGCGAAAGGGCCGAAAGTTTGTTGTAATATTTGCCATTAAAAGAAAGAAGTTATGTTGTAATGGAGAGCATTGGCGCTTCCGTTTCATATATTAAAACAGCCCATTAAAGTCTGAACACAAGATAAGGCTTTTCTAAATTCTAAAAACATTGCAGAGAAAGTTTCGGCCTGGATTGATCCCAATGCTCCCCATACTCCAGTGAAATATATATGCGACAACTAACACCGAATTTTATCATATTTATACCCCCACCCTTCTATTAAACCAATAGTTTATGGCATTTAGATATGTAGCATGACATTTTTGGGCTCCTCCCTCACAACAGCCAACCCTAATGAATGTCTAAACTATATTGAACTCTATTCATCCTCTAGATTCAGTATACGATAGAAATGCCTTTCAACCAACTCTATCCCTTCCTCGATACCTTAATCACATGGATTAACAATCACTTTCAATCGTAATTACTAATATATAGGAAAACCAAAACATTCCGCACCAAACTACCTATACATTGCCATCTAATCATCCCCAAACACAATAATTAGCTGTTCTATCATCATCTCTATTTCTCTATCTTTATAACTATATTTCTTTCTATTTATCTACACTATTTATATACATCAAGCATATACTTTCATATCACTTTACATATCCTGAGTTTTTCAATCACTAAAGCAATAAAAAGCAAAAGAGGTACTGATAGCACCCTTTCCCCCGAAAAATGCAACACTCACTTTTACCCAATTCTCACTCAATTACCATATATTCGTTAAAACAAATATGACCAAAAAATATTACCCAAATAGCAACACCTCCACATCACCTTAAAAAACATTCTCATACCCCAAAACGAAAACAAAATCTCCCCTAAATGCCCGCTTACGTGCTATATAATCACATCCCCTTGCATATACTTGCCAACTTAAATAACATATATAGCGTGAAACATAGATTTGCAAAGAAGAAAAATCAACATGCAGATGACATGACCTGCACAAGGACAGCCTAAATTCAGCTTTAACAAGTCATAGGCGCAACACATGTTTATTCCTTATCTTATCAACTCATTATAATAACAAATATATAACTATTTACTTTTAAATTCTTATTTTTAAACCACCATGTCCCAAATGCATGGCAACCATATTCTTTGCATTCTTATAATCAGTAAACAACTACAATAAGCATCCGGTTGAAGTTTAAGCAGATTAGATTTTATTGACAAACATGAATATTGTAAAACATCAAATAATTTTCAACAAAACAAACTGAAGAAACATAGCAGACCAACATGAATAACACAACTTCGAACGATGGCAAGCACTCAAGAAAGAATCCTAGTGCGCCTTAGCCTGAGAGTCTCGCGTGTCGGGACGAAAAATTAGCTTTCCTTTTACTAAAAATCATTTCCATAAAAAACAGTGTCTTTAAACAATGCTTATTAAGTTTTGCTGTACACTTTTGGTGTTAGTATAAAATTGACAGTGACAGTAACAGCATAATACTAAAAAAAGAATCCAAGGGCTTCCTCTTAAAGTAAATATCATTCACTACGACACGCGGTAGTTCATTACCGCCCTCTCCATTAATAGTATATGATCTTTCATACACTTTAAGATTGATATCGGGCGTGATAGTATTAATCTGCGCCCCTGTTATTGATCATATAGGATACATACTATATATATTACTACTATAATCATACGTATATGATATCATACTATTATATAGTATATAACTTTACTCAAACATATATTTATTTACTATATCATATTATATATTATATTATATATATATATATATACTTATATATTATTATATACGTATATATATATATTATATATTAGACAATATATATATATATCTCTATAATATAGTAGCTATATACTTATAATATATCCCAATTTATATTATGCTGTATATACTATAATACCCTGTCTATATATATATAACTACTATCAGCTTTGTGGATTTAGTCAGCCTTCAAGACATAGGCTTCTTTTTTTCTCGATGCGCTTCATAACGTCTTGGCCTCTTGACATGTTTGCCGTTTTCTAATTTCTGTCTCAGCATATGCTAATTCCACCTCTGTCTACATCTTGCATAGGTATTTCTAGTTGACAAGTTCAAATTTTAATTATAATGGAGAGATTATACTTATTAGCTCTTTTTCCTGCACTCTGTCATTATTTCTCTTGGCCATCAGTGACTCAGCCCTTCATTTGCTATTTTTTTGACCTATTTCAATTATATCGTTATTTTATTGCGATCGTTTATAGTTTCCACTCCTGCTTTTTTCCTG
>JABUQX010008086.1:25000-32500 GCA_015478945.1 Trachelipus rathkii
ATGAGTTGCGAATTGGTTGCGACCGCAAATATTTTGGGCAAAATTACACCGCAATCGCAACCGCAACTTTAAAAAATATAGAAAAATAAAACATTTAATTCTATTCTGGTTTGAAATTGTTTCAAACTCGTAACAAGTTTAGACATGTTATTACAGTATGTACCCGGTCTCGTTTCATTTTGTATGCGCAGCGTTATTAGTCTAAATTCAACTATTGCTGAAATAAATTGTGTTTTTTCCGATCGTAAAGACTTTTCACTCTTGATAAAATGGATCGTTTCTTGACGAAAGCATTAAGTAAAAATATTTCCGGTCCCATACCTACTATTTCTTCAAGTGAAGGTGATATTTCAGTAGATATCGCTACTGTTAGTAGCTCTGCTAATGCTAGAAGTGAAACTGTAGGAAGTCGATCACAAAACCCCTGGCCTTACCTACAAGAATTTTTTGAGTTTGTAAGCTCAAACGAAGAAGGTGATCGTATGGTATTTAAATGTATTAATTGTTTACCGCAGTCTAAATGTTACAAGGCTCAGAAAAAGTCCCTCTACAGTCTGCGATCACATATTTCAAGCATACGTGGAGAGGTAAGAAACTATTCTTACAATAGTATATATTTTGTGATCCACACACACACACACACACACACATATATATATATATATATATATATATATACTATATATATATATGATATAATATATATATATATATATATATATTATATAATATAATATATATATATATATATATTATAAATATTATATTATATATATAATATTAATATATTATATATATATATATATATAATTATATAATATATATATTATAATATAATATATATATATATATATATATATATATTATATATAATATAATATATAAATATATATATAATATAAATTATAAAAAAAAACATATATATATATATATATATATATATATATATAATAATATATATATATATATAATATAATATATATATATAATATATATATATATATAATATATATATATATATATATATAATATAATCATTAATGATATATTATATATATATAATATATATAATATATATTATATATTATATATATATTATTATTTTATATATATATATTCATATATATATATATTATATTAATATATTATTTATATTTATTAATATAATTAATAATTTATATATAATATATTTATAATATAATTTTAATTATATATATATTACGGTATATATATTTATATATATATATTATATATTAATATATTATATTATATATATTATATATAATATTATTATACGAGTTATGATGTATTATATTTATTATTATTATATAATATATTATATATATATATATATATTATATATAAATAATATTATATATATATTTTATATATATTGTAGGGTGTGGATGAGTTTACCATTTGGTTAAAACCAATTGTTTTATAACCATTGGTTTTAAACCAATAAAAACTCTAAATGCGTTTAAACATAAAAAAAAACATGCATAAAATTATTTAAAAAAAATGTATTTATTAATGTTTTTCATTTTAGCATGTTGATATGGTTTTCTCAATTTTTTCAAATCGAAGAGTAATCTGTTAAAGGAGATATAAATAATTTCTGCTTTTATATTTATTTTGAGAATGAATTATAATATTATTTATATATTATATAATATATATATATTATATTATATATAATTTTATTATTTTTTATATATATTATATAATTATTTTATATTACTATTATTTAGGTTTTTTTTTTTTTTTTTTTTTTTTCAGATTATCACCACCGCTCACGTGGCAAATAGCCTAATTTCAAGGTAGGGGGTGTTTCACTCAACAAAATTTCAACTAACGCAAATTACGCAGATGAGGACAGACGCAGGCTTTAAAGTGATGGAGATTAAATTGAGTAGGAAAACACAGAAGATGGAAGAGAATTCCACAGTAACGAGGTGGGCAGGAAAGAGAGAGGTTAACCCAGCGATACTTAGTCTGGTAGTTGCTTAAACATCAACACAAAATCTCAGTTGTTGCGTTACACAGCACCCTTGTCTGCGAGGGTTGCGTTCTTAAAGGAGGCGGTTCACGCCGATGTGGAAAGATCCCTCGAGCTTTACCTGCCGCTACGGTAACCTTATAGAAAAGAGATAAAAGCACCAACATCGCGCCGAAAAGATAGAGGGTCAAGGTGAACTAGAAAGTACAGGAAAGTTTATAAGTCTTTTTTGCCTTTGACTCGACCTATCCAAAAGCCGGGTGAAACCTGAGCCCCCCCAGATATGAGAGCAGTACTCCCTACAGGGCGGATGAGACCCTTGTATAACTGGAGTTTAACATGTGAAGAGGAAATAATTAGTCTCGCTTATGAATCTATAACAGAACTTCCCAGCTTTATCTTTTGAGGTCGCCCATTAGCAACCATTGTGAATGTGAAGGTTTTCCAAGACTTTTTTTGTTTATGTTTATTGGCCAAGGATTGTTTATTATTTTGTCACAGTGAGAGACGTAGATTTGACGCGTCGAAGAAGTAGGAAAGTTAGAAGGTGTTTAGAAGAGGGAGATTTTGTAGAAGTTGGTTTTAAAGAATTTTAAATTTTTCATACAGGTTGCGACTTGACCCCACCGGAAATTCTCTCCAGAATTAGCGAGAATGGAATGGAAAGATTAATAATGACGAAGAGGATTCTAATCGAATGTATAAGAAGGAGCATTGAAATTGAATATGAGTTGAGTTAAATGAAGGGTCGAGTCATTTCGGCCATATGAGTGGATAGCAGTTTAGATGTGCGACGAGTTAAGTATCATTCTTCTTATTTATCTTTATATTTTTATTATTTTTTTTTTTAATGAAAAGCAGAATAAAGTAAGGAGAATAGACATTCGAACCCGAGGAAACGCTACTATTAGACAGATAAAGGACCATGAAGAAGTCGCCCCATCAACAACAGCACGATATTGAGAGATTTGAAAGAAAGCTAACATAAGTAGCAAAGAGAAGGAGGTAAATCTCAAAGGAGGGGAGTCTTTGGAGAGCAGTGAGCGTGTCATCCGTCAAATGGGCTTTCTGGATTATGTCAATTCTTGCAGCCACTAGCAGTTCCCCGTAATTCCTGAGGGTGGAAAACATTAAATTTGTTAAGATATGGAAAAGTATATATCACAGTTAGACGCTCTGAGCGCACGACAAGTCCGTACTGGCGATTCGAAAGAATTAGGGAATTGAGATTCCAGATGGTCTAAGATAATGATGAGATTGAGAGGTTGTATTCAAAGATTTAGTAATATGATTTACCAGAGTTAGAGCTATAGGTTGTCGATTAGTTAGTTAGGATCAGAGCGGCTTCCTTTTTTCGGAATAGGTTTGGACATAATGCCGCGCTTCCAACTACTGAGTGAGGAATAAGTGCTAGTAATTGATGAGCATACTAGAGGAATATAGTGTTGAACGAGAGGGAGGGGCCAGCACGGAAGCACACTCCCTCAAGAATCGGGTGAGGAATGCCATCGCGGGCCACCCGCCTTTGCTCTAAGCGTTCATGAGTAGTGTGTGTCCATGTGACGCCCAATCGCACACAACGATCAATTGTAAATTCAGGGTAAAGAGCATTAGGCATCCTGAAGATAGTGAGAAGGAGGTAGGAGGAGGAAGAGGAAGTGCCAAGAATGCGTCCAGGGTGAGGTTTATGATGGAAAATAGGAGTGCCGAAGAGACTTTGCCTTGTAAGTATTGGTAGAGTTTACGCAACAAGACACCACCAGATCGAATAAGACGGATGGAAGGTGAAGCATTGAATATAACTGATGAAGTCTTGCTAGTGGAGATCGCTTTGGTTGCAAGAAGGCCAGAAGATTATAATCAAGGGTAGGGAGCAACCTAAGGAGGTTATGCGCACTTTCGTTTGACTCGCTATAGAGACGGCGCTTGAGCTCGTCGAAGAGTTCGTCCTGTCAGACAGCTAGTTTTTCTGGTACTTAAGAGCTGAATGTATATAACTATATGTACGAGAGTTACGATAGGAGAATGAGAAGTTTTTCGCACACTCACCGATCTACGTCACTGTGTCTCTGAGCCCTGAATAGGCAGAAGAGGCAGTGCAGTTAACGATCGAACCTATGGTACTTGATTGGTAGAGGAGATGAAAGATCTTAGTTGAAGTAGAAGGTAATGAACTCGCTTCGCTCATCCATCAACTGATTATCAGCTAACGCGCACCTTGTGGCAGAAGCCGGAGAGCGTCACTCAGTGGAAAAAGCATGTTCAATCTCAGAATATATAGTTGACGTAGTATATAGCTATGCGCAAAGCTCCCCCAAGATATCTAGCCGATCAATGCACTGGCCTATGACTTGAAGAGAAGTAAGAGTATACGGGCACAGTGGCAGGGATCGCGGAGGTTCTGTTTTTGTGTATTTGCTAGTAGAATGTATTTAAAGGGTTTAAGAGATAATAGGAGGTTGCTGTTCTACAGATTTTTTTTACCAATTTGGAGCGGAGAGGTGGCGGTTTTTGCATCCGTAGTTTATAGAGAGAAGGATATGTGGTGAACATTAGGTCCAAGTGTGTTCAAGAAATTGGTTAGGACGATCCGGAATGTGTGTTGGTTGCTTTAATTAGTTTTGCTCAGATCGTTTGAGAAGTGCTTGAACTGATTCGGCTCCTCCCCAGCCTAAAATCAGTATGAGAGGATCCCAACCAATTCAGTGTTGTGTCATTGAAATCCCGCTAGATAGAGGACCTCAGTATTTGGATGAGAAGATATAACAGTCTCGTGAGGAGTAGTAAGATATTCAAAAAAGGGCGTGAAAATCTGTTCTGTTTAGGAGAACAGTAGCAGAAAGCACAAGATTATTGTAGTAGAGAAGGAAGAAAGATTTTAAGCCACAGAACATCGAAATAGGTGATTCGAGATTCACGAGACGTGTTACAGGAGTGTTAATGTTAACATTAGGCACTACTCCACCCTTTAGAACGGAAATTTTATGAAAATAAGTTAAGTTGGATACGTTAAACGAGTTTAGAGGATGAATTATTAGCCATCTGATGTCTCAGAAAAAAGAAAAAGATTAGGGCTAGAGTTAGAGAGGTGGTATTCAACGGAAGAAGAGGTAGAATTTAAGCCACGGATGTTGGTGAAGTCAATAGAAAGCCCGCATCTTGCAAATGCTTGCCATCTCACACACCACACAACACAGCATAACACACCACACACAAAGACAAAAGCAAAAACAAAAGGAAATGGGATAAAATTCATCAAACGCTAAAACCTAAGTTAAAAAGTTTAAAGGAAAAAAAATTAAAACTAGAACAATCGGGATAAAATTCATCAAACGCTAAAACCTAAGTTAAAAAGTTTAATGTGCTAAAATTAATTAAAAATCGGATTTTGTATAATAAATAAAAAAAAAAAAATAGAACTTATCTTTTAAAAACTCCACGTGCAAAACTTCACTGAATCTAATAAGTGTACACCAACTGATATGATTTAATAAAAAACTTTAATTAAAACAAAGACAAGATTGAAAAACACACACTTTCACCAAACACAGCTATACAAAATAACAATAACAATAAATAAAATAAATATAAACTATCAAGCGAGAGCACTCAAAAGCACGTCCGCACTTCACAATGACCAAAAACTATATATATATATATATATATTATATATTTATATTTTAATATATATATATATATATATATATATATATATATATATATATATATATATATATATATATATATATATATATATATATATATATATATTATATGTATATATAACTATATTAGTGAAAATGATTATATATATATATATATATATATATATATATATTTGTAAATTTAACATGTTTAAAACATGATTCTTGTTTCGAGCCCTTGAGGATTTCATTTTCTACCCATCGATGCCACATTTCAAAAGATTATAATAAAACTCATTTGTGGAGTGTGTGGCCACAGCATCAACCAAGCTAGAAGGCAATGACTGTAAACTAAGTGATGATGTTTATATTTGGAAAAATATGAATATGGAGCTAGAACAGCTTAATTCACCACTCAACAGACAAGTTTTAGCAAAAGTAAAAAGGAGGTATCATCAGGCAGTAACAGAAGCTCACTTATTGGAGTATATTTTTAACCCAAGATATCAGACCACAGACTTCCAGAGGGTGAGTATTCAAAAGCAGTGGAATTTATGGAATAAAATTAAGAGCAAATTCTCCTCCATTTCATAAAAGTTACCTATTTGATGAGTCTCTGTTGTCAACAGTGACTCCTTCATCTTGGTACAGATCTCTCAAAGAAAAATTAGATGAGAAGGTCATATATAAAATAATAAGCATATTGTTAGCAACTTCATCAACTGCTAATGTTGAAAGGGTATTTTTAACTTTTGGACTTGTGCACAGCAACATTAGAAATAGGTTGGGAACAGCTAAAGCAGGGAAATTAGTTTTTTTGTATAAAATTCTTAATGATAATTTCAGTTTCGACTTTTAATGAATTGAACTCTCTATCTTTCTTCTCTCTGCTCTCTCTCTCTCTCTCTCTCTCTCTCTCTCCTCTCTCTCTCTCTCTTCTCTCTATATATATATATATTATATATATTATTATATATATATATAAATATATATATATATATATATATATATATATATATATAATATATATATATATATATATATATTCCTAGTATTCAAATATAAAGGTAAATAAGAATTCATTTGTATATCATTATTAGAGGTTAATTTGAATAAACCTTTCTTATGCGTTTTTTTTTTTTTTTTTTTTTTTTTTTTTTTGGTAAAATAATAAAGTATAACCTTTTTTCAGATAGAGTTTATATATTATAATATACCCTCTTATTTTTTACTTTGAGTTTATGTAAAACTCAAAAAATAATAATAATTTTATACCAGTTTACAGTTATCAAGAAAATTTGAAATTTAAGAATCTAAAGAAATTTATTAAGGAATTTTAAAATATGTGTTAGCACATGTTGTATAACAGTTTCCAGTAGTGATTTTTTGCCTTTAAAATATATAAAAAAAAAAAAAAAAACATTAAAACCATCAAAAATAGCAAAAAAAAAAAAAAACAAAACCAAAAAAAAACATTGGTTTATTTGGTTTATTTAAAAAACCCAATGTTTTTTTTTAAAAAAAAACGTTTTTTTTCCAACCCTATAATATATATATATATATATATATATATATATATATATATATATATATATATATATATTTTATTATATATATATATATATATTTTATATATATATATATATATTATATTATATATATATATATATATATATATTTATATATATTATTATATATATATATATATATATAATATATATATATATATTTTATATTTGCTGCGGAAGTATTAATTTCTCTTGTTTTAGTATATTTAACGTACAATAGTTGCGGTTGCGAATTGCGGTTGCGACCGCAATTCGCGGTCTACCGCAATTGCGTTTGCGGTTGCGATCG
>JABUQX010008087.1:12500-15000 GCA_015478945.1 Trachelipus rathkii
TGATTAAAGTGAATGAATTACATTTCTCCCTCCTACATTGGCTCTGAATAAGCTAAAATGAATGGACAACCCCTTCTTACATTGCTTCAGAACAAGATGGGTATGAAAGGACTACCCTATTATACATTGCTTCAGAATATGATGAAAACGAATGGACTATCATCCCCTTTACTACATCGGCTCAGGATAAGATAAAACTGAATGGACTACCCTTCATTCGTTGGTTCTGAATAAGATAAAAATGGCTGAACTACCTTTCCGTTCTCTTACATTGCCTCAGAACAAAATAAAAATAAATGGTCTTCCTTCCCCCATCTTACATTGTCTCAGAATAAGATAAAAATGAATGAACTACCTCTATCATATATTGGTTCAGAGTAAGATAAAAATGAATAGAATTACCTTCTCTATCCTACAATGGCTCAAAGTAAGATAAAAATGGATGGACTACCCCTTTATGCATTGGTTTAGAATAAGATAAAATAAAATTAATTACATTCCTCCCTACCCTACATCGCTCCGAATAAGATAAAATGAATTGAAAACCTTTCCTCCTCTTTCATACATTGATTCAATGATAAAATTAAATAGATTACCTTCCTCCTCCTAATACTTTGACTCCGAATAAGATAAAATGAATGGATTTGCTTGCCCCCCCACCCCCCTCATATATTGGTTCAGAATAATCAAAGAATGAATGGACTACCCCCCCCCCTTCCTCCATTGTCTCGGAATAAGATTTTTATTAAAAAAAATGAACCTTTTGTAATAAAATACAAGCTTTAATCCCTGTAATTTTAAATTGCTAATTTAAATAAAACTATTCAAAATAAATTAAAAATAAATATGTGTAGCAATTTAAAAGCTTAACGTTATCAAGAAGTCTTTGAAAAAAAATAATACTAAACAATATATAAACGCTCTATCAGGTTCAGAATCAACGCTGGAAATTTAAAAGCTAACCTGTTCAAAGCTTGTATTAAAGAGAAACCACAAAATACTTACCTGAATAAATAATATATATAATATAATATAATATAATATAATATAATATAATATAATATAATATAATATAATATAATATAATATAATATTTTGGATTTAACTAATATATAAGTATTTGTTTTCCCATAATAATAATATAATAATAATATAATATATAATAATAATAAAATAAGTAATAATAATAATAATAATAATAATAATAATAATAATAATAATAATAATATAATAATAATAATAATAATAATAATAATAATAATAATAATAATAATAATAATAATAATAATAATAATAATAATAATAATATAATATAATAATAATAATATAATAATAATATAATAATAATAATATATAATAATAATAATAATAATAATAATAAATAATAATAATATTAATAATAAAAATATATAATGTATAAGTAATAATAAATGTAATATTACAACGAAAATAGTTTTACTAGTATTATTAACCTGTAATATATTTTTTACAATTTGATTGTGATCAATACTAATAATTATAATAATAATTTTATTAATAATTATTATTTTTTATCTATCAAAATTTTAAAAGTTTTGGATTTATTTATTATCAGGTAATATTTCTTTCATTTTTTTTATTTTATTATTATTAATAATAATAATTATAATTATTATTATTATTATTATTATTATTATTATTATTATTATTATTATTATTATTATTATTATTATTATTATTATTATTATTATTATTATTATTATAAAAATATTTACTATTGTTTTTTTCATCTTCATCCCTAACGCATCTTCCATTATATTATAAACTGCTGCGTGCATGAGTTTATATGTTACAGCTTCTAATGACTTTCTTGATATGAATATACTTGCATTCCTGGAAGCGGAAGTAACTTGTGGTATTGTAAGTAGTATCAAACAACGTTCAGTCATCCAAGTAAATTTGGTTAGACGAGTTGCCAGTCAGCATATTTGTAAGTAAAATAAATCCAGTTAATTGGAATCATTTTAGCAAGTGAAGCTTCTGTTCTCTCTCTCTCTCTCTCTCTCTCTCTCTCTCTCTCTCTCTCTCTCTCTCTCTCTCTCTCTCTCTCTCTCTCTCTAATATAATTCACATTCAAAATTTAAAAGAGAGATAAAAGTTCCATTGGCAGAAATGATTCTTATTGGTTGAATTTTTTTAATTACGAATATGCTGATTGGAAACTCTTCTAACCGAATTTACTTGGGCGACATAAGTTGAGTTGTAAATCCTGTTCAAACTACAGAAATTCTATATTTCCATTACTAAAATGATAAACTGCAACTTTAAAGTATTAATTAAATGTAAGTAGTGCCTTTGGGAATTATATAGCAATTAATATGCATGACGGATATAGTTTTCAATGATTGGTGGATCGCTTAGCCAATTATTAGGCATTTAATGAAACTCCTTTCAATGAATTTTATGCGATCAAATAAATAATATTTTGTATTATGAAAACATTATCTTAGTCAACGTTCTT
>JABUQX010008087.1:25000-27500 GCA_015478945.1 Trachelipus rathkii
TCATAACATGGCGGAGTTCGGGTTCCTTGGAAATGATCTTCCAGCTGAGGCAATCGTTCGAGTTCCTATGAGCATAAAATGTTATATGTTGGTAATAAGATTTCCTTTTTATTTGTATATGTGTTGTTGTTGTTTCTTTAAATATATTGCATTCTTGTTCAAGGAAACTTTCAAAGAAACTATGTAATTTGCTAGTAATATTTTTTATATAATGGTATGTGTTTATTTTATGTAAAGATAAATAATATTATCCTTCTCGGAAAGACCACGAGAGAAAGAAACACCAACCAAGAATATTAATGACTGACAAAGGTTTGAGTTATGCGCTTTCGAAGAAGCTCTTATAGTTATGTGGAAGATTATATCGAGAAGAGATGTAAAGGAACTGAGTGTTTGAACCATATAAAATAATCATGTTTTCCATAACCAAATTAGTGATATGTGAATGATCAGAGGTCAGGTCAGTTCATATAAAATGAATTGGATAATTAAGGTTTCGGATTGAAAGGGATTTATAAAAGGTAGAGTAGCCGGCATAAGAGTTGGTAGAAGACGAGGTGGCAGGTAGAAGAAGATCATGGAAGAAAAGTAGAAAAAGAATAAGAGGTAAAAGAAAACCTTGAGAAGCACCACAATTGACATCTTTAAAGGATAAACGATGGCGCTGTGTAACAACTAGCACTGAAAGACCGGAAAGCAAATCAGATAGGAGAGGGAGAGGGAGAGGGAGAGGGAGAGGGAAGTTTAGAAATAAAATCTTTGTATCACACTCCATCTGCCGAAGAGCAGAGAGAGGGTCAAGAGTCAGAGCATCACGAACCAGAGAAGGTCAAGTGTTAGTGATCAGTCTACAACATAGTCCTCATCTCTTACATATTTCTATGCAAAGAATATATATATATATATATATATATATATATATATATATATATATATATATATATATATATATATATATATATATATATATATATATATATATATATATATATATATATATGATCTGACTGTTATCGGAGATGGAAGCATTAAAAATAGAAAGTGAAATAAAAGGGAAGAAAGTGAAGAAGAAAAAGAGAAGAAGACTTAATGACTGAATGTTTAAAGAGCTTCCAACTAAAGTTTGAAAAGCTTCAGAATTTAGAACTGAAAAGGACTTTTGTAACAGGTCCTTCCTCGCCAGTTCATTTAAATAAAGAAGTTTAACAAATTGATAAGTCAAAATTTATAATGTTAGTGTAACAGAATAATAAATAATATTTATATAATAAATAATATTTGGGTAAAAATTTAGTGTTTGAACAGCTGATTTTCCTCAACCTTCATTTCATTTATTTAACAGCCAAGCGAAGAGATTTATCTACATATGATCTTATATGTCGCTTTACCCAAACGCCACTGACCAGAATTATATGTTACATTTTTATATTATTCTATAATCTAAGTTTAAAATAATTAAAAATAAAAAAAAAACGGTTAGAAAATTTTTGTCGCGCTTGCATTTATATGAGAAAATAATTTTTTTTTTTTATAAGGGATGGGAAGCCCTCCTTTATTTGCCAATTTTCTCTTTACAAGAAAAGATGTAGACCTATGGATAATAATTTTGTAGCTAACACGACCCTAAAGACAACCGGGATAGGGTGTTCATTATTATTAATATTATTATTATAATTATAATTATTATTATTATTATAATTATTATTATTATTATTATTAATATATATATATATATATATTATATATATTATATATAATATTATATATATTATATTATATATATATTAAATATAAAAATATATATATATATATATATATATATATATATAATATATATATATACACTATATAGTATATAATATATATTATATATATATATATATATATATATTATATATTATATATATATATATATATATATTAATATTATTATATATATATATATATATATATATATATATATATATTAGGTAGAAATGAGAGTGACAAGTGGATCTGAGGCTGATTTTTCCTTCTGGCAATGCTTATATGAAGATCATGACTGTACATCTTATTTCCACATTCCACATGTCAAAGTTAGAAAATCGGACTGCGTTTTTGTGTCTGTAATGATAAACAGACATTATCATAGCAGAGTATAAAACCTTGTTTTTCATTTCAAATTTATATAATTCGTTCATTTACTGTAAGCAACATCATAACTCAAAATCGCGTTTTCGAGTTCTTATTATGCAGAGATTGGTTATGAAGTGTTCTCACGACAGGGTGTTGGAGAGAGAGAGAGAGAGAGGAGAGAGAGAGAGGAGAAGAGAGAGAGAGAGAGAGAGAGGAGAGAGAGAGAGAGAGAGAGAGAGAGAGAGAGAGAGAGAGTTTCTTTATGGCTGCCCTATATTTTACACTATAATTTGAAACTTCCAATGCCTTTCTTGATAAAACTCAATTTTTTAGTTACGTCGTTCTTGCAGAAAAGGAGAGATATATAAGAAGGCTCACAAACATT
>JABUQX010008087.1:35000-40000 GCA_015478945.1 Trachelipus rathkii
TATACTATAATATATATATATATATATAATATATATAGTATATATATTTATATATATTATATATATATATTATATATAATATATTATATATATATATATATATATATATATATATATATATATATATATATATAAAAATATATATATTATATATATATTTTTTTTATAATATATATATACTATATATAATATATATGAATTCTAAAATCATACAGAATGTTGTTGAAATACTGGCTTTTCATAATATTAGCTAGAAGCAAAGCTATTGCTGTGTTAGGTAATATTTTATATTCAGTTATTCCGCCCAATTGTTCTATTAAAGCTTAGGCTATATCTCGTCCACGTTTTGCACTTCATATTATATTAAACTCGTTTCCATATTTTATACTTCAATTGAGAGCATATTTATTCGTATTCTATATATTTTTTCGTTTTACACTTGAACTTGCAAGTAAATTCGTATCGAAATTGCTCGTTACAAATTGGAACACATTAACTTTGATTCTGTTTCTTTTCGTTGCTTTACAGTAATTTGAAACTGTATGTAAGCTCGATTCTATATTGTTCTTCACAATTGAGACCATATTAACTCGTATTTTATCGCTTTTTGTTTTACACTTGGATCTGCATGTACACTGAATTCTATATTTTTCGCTTCAATTTAGAACAATGTTAACTAGCATTCTATTACTTTTTAAGTAATATGAAACTGCATGTAAACTCGTTTCTATATTATTCTCCATAATTGAGAACATAGTAACTTACATTCTACTAATTATTTTTTTAATCAAATATACATGTGCCTACCAGTTGAGAATATATTTAATCATTTTTTTTCCATTTCAGCCACTCTCCCCACGCCAGATGCGACCAAGGCCAAAAATTTATGTGCATGACAAGAGACCAAATTTTTTTAGGGACAGATGTGATTTATACGTACAATTACGTATGTATTTTTATTGCTAAATATTTATTATTATTATTATTATTATTATTATTATTATTATTATTATTATTATTATTATTATTATTATTATTATTATTATTATTATTATTATTATTATTATTATTATTATTATTATTTTAAACACCTTGTCCGGCATGGAATGCAGGGTGGTGTCAGTCGCAGAATGTATTTGTAATAGCCCTGCTACCGTTCATGGGAAGAGTAAAATTGTAGAAGAGGTTTCCTTCCCATTGACCAACTGCGCCAAAACTTCCACTTCCAAACCAGAAATCATTTATAGGAACTTCTTTATTTTCAAGTCCAAATTATATTTTTATTCATTTATAAAAAAAAAAAATTTGAATATATATATATATATATATATATATATATATATATATATATATATATATATATATATATATATATATACTGCTGCTGCTATATATATATATATACTTACTTCTGCCCTGGCCCACCTTAATTGAAGGGCCCACTGCCTCCAGGAAGCCGGCCGCCGCCTGGGCAGTTCCTGGGTCGAGGAGAGGATATAGAAAAGACATGGCACGGGGGCGTCGAGGCTGGGCATCTCGGAGGTGCTCTGTGTGTCTTGAGAATTGTGGCATCTGGTGCAAGAAAGTGGGGGAGGTGACGTTGTCTGGTTTAAATCTGTATTATACTGCATGAGTCTCGGGTGGTGACCCGATCTGCACCAGGTCCATTTGGCCTCTTCTGGATCAGTGTTTCTTCTATTGGGGAGAGTTTGGGAGGGGTATTTAATAAAGTGTTATTTGGGCGGTTTTAAAGGTAAGTGTTTGTTTGGTGGGTATGGATATGTGAAGTCCATGGCCTATGGGAGGGGGCAGGGGAATTATATTGTAAGTGTTGGCAATTGTGGTGAAGAAGGGGGGGATTTAAGTCTTTGTCGAGGGGGTTGGAGAGAGAATTTGGTGACAAGAGTGGGTTGGGTTACAGGTCTTCTGATAGAATTGAGTGAGTTCCCACCATCTCCAGATGTGTGGAAATGGGGAGGATGGAGGCTTCATCCGTGTAAATCATTTGGATTGGGGGGTGGTTTTAAGTACAACCTTTGATAATAATTCTAAGGGCTGCGTTTTGGGAGATTTGTAGTTTATTTGTGTGTTTGATTTTGAAATTGCTGGGAACCATGCTTGGGAAGCGTAATTTAAGTTAGTTCTAAGAAGTTGCTTATAGATAGTAGTTAGTGAGTGTGTTTTTACTGTCGCTGAAGTTGTGTTAGGAAAGGGTTCGGGAGGGTGTTTAGTTTTCGTTGAGTTGTGGAAGTGATTTGGTCAAAATATGGGGGAAAACGTCATGTGGGTGTCGTATATAAGTCCTAGTATTTTTGGGGTTTTGTTTGGAGGGTTATTGTTCCAGAAGTAGTATTAAAGGATGGAGGGAGGATTGATGTCGGTCGGTGGTTAATAGGGTGATAGAAGACTTTTGGGAGGATGCTGTCATTCTGTTGGTGATTAACCAGTTCTAAAGAGTGTAAGTATTCTTAGGTATGTTATTGTGTGGCTGTGTTTACGCCTAGGGTGTTGAGAAATGAGGCTAATGTCGTCTGCATACGTGATAAGTTTGGTGGAGTGTTGGGGTGGTAGGTCTGCAGTTATATATATATATATATATATATATATATATATATATATATATATATATATATATATATATATATATATATATATATATATATATATATATATATATATATATATATATCTCGCATATAAATCTATTGAAGAGGTCTTAAATTTAGGTAGTGTTCTTTCACATTCAGAAGTACCTATATCAACACATCCACCAGTGAGAGAAACAAGAGCTCCCAAAACCACCACAACCACTACCACAACTACTACTACTACAACGACTACAACAACCAAAAAACCAACAGAAACTAAAGGAGCTCAAACCATATTAACAACACCAAAACCAACAACCACTACTACTACCACAACAGAAAAGAGACTCCAACCGAACCACCAACGGAAGAAACCCCTCCAGGAGGAACCTTTTTGCTGTTGAACGAATAAAAAGAAAGTTATTGTATCAATGAAGAACGGATCCTCGAGTGTTCTCATTGCTTTCGCATCAAAAAAAGGGGTTTACCGTCAAACCAAAACACTTGCCCCGGGAGAGAATCCACCTACACTAAAATTCCCCTATGGATTCAGGTTATGTATAATATATATATATATATATATATATATATATATATATATATATATATATATATATATATATATATATATATATATATATATATATATATATATATATATATATATATATAAACACGTAGCGAAATTAATAGAAATCATTTTTTTTATGGAATTGGAAGTCCTCTTTAGATTTTCAATAAAAGTTTTAAGGAAAAACCAGTTAAAGGAAACCACATCTCAATTCAGAAGGAATAAAACCACTAACCTTGAAATAAAACCATGAAACGAGACCACCTCTTGAGAACGGCTGAATAAAATGAAACCCAACCTTTGGTGATTTTAATCCTGAAACTATATTTATAACTTTTAAATAAATGTAATCTATACCATTTAAATTATAGTTTATCTCAACCATTATTATAAAAATAATACAAGGAAGAATTAGCAATTTCCAAATTTTATATATGAATTTAAAAAATCTGAAAATTTAATCTTTAACTATAAAGCTAAAGCCTTAAACCTAATACTTAATACCACATGAATATTAACAGTATCATGTTTCAGTATTAGTTTTATCTCTTGACCTTAAGTGTTTGTAAATTTGTACAAGAATTTAAGTTTTTGTCTTCCCAATCTATTTTTCATATTGCTCCAAATAATGCCAAAAGTTCAAAAGAATTTTTCTTTTCATTCGGAATTTCCTGAACATCAATGAAGAGGTAATAATACTCACACTAATTACTTATATTGTTAACATACAATGGCATTAGCAGTTAGGTTTAAGATTTCAGTATTTTCTTTGTTTAAAAGAATAAAAGTTTGGATTTTTTAATTTATATAAAGATATGAAATTGCAAATTTCTTGTTCTATTATCATGGTAACACTGATAGAGAGAGATACAGCTATGGTCAGCATATAATCTTGGATTAACAGTGATATATATAAAGATTTATAAATTTTCTTGGAAGGAACCCTGGTCGCCACCATAATTATACAGTCTTTGAATAAAATATAAAGGAAAGCAGGTATTATCCTTTACTCTAAGAGCATTGAAATCAAGAATTAATCCGTGAGACTTAATTAAGCCATTCTTTTGTCTCTTCATCTTGGGTTCTTTTCAATCTTCTTCAGATGCAAAGTTAACAAATATGAAATAAACCTTTACTGATATTGACAGATTGTCAAGATTTAGGGTGCTTCCAGGTCCAGCGTAAAGTCGGTAGCTGATTGTAAGCGGCATTAAGTATACAAATTCAATTCATTGTATTTTGAATCTTTCGGCCACACCAAGCCTGGTGGCATGGACGTAACTCCGCTCACAGTCATTGGCCGATTTTACGCTCGGTCTATTCCCGCCCTTAGACGTAAAATTATATCATTCAAAGATTAACAAATTATTTTCCTTTTATAATTAATAATTATTAATATTCTTATTTTATAATTTCTCTACGTCCTCAATGATTCATTGGAATCTTCAACTTTGAAGCCTATATCTCCCTTTACCATTATTATTTAAAATATCGTATTAAAATAATAATGAGACCTGAAACTAATGTATAAATTTTTACAAATAGAAAAACTTGAAGATTTCTTAAAAGAGATAATTTATAAAATAAAATATAACTGCGGAATTTAAACTTAATCTGATGCCCTTTGCAACTTTCTTGCAGTGAGAGGTTGGGAGGTTGTTAAATTAAAGGCAATGAGTTATCATATTTCTAACTTGAATCTTACGCATTAGTATTACCTAAGTCCTAAGCTATTAATTAACTAGAAATTAGATTAATATTTTCTTGCAAAACCCAAAAAACTACAGCATACTTCCAAAAACACAGTTAACTTGGGTTTTTGATGAAGAACCCGGTTTTTT
>JABUQX010008087.1:52500-55000 GCA_015478945.1 Trachelipus rathkii
ATATATATATATATATATATATATATATATATATATATATATATATATATATATATATATATATATATATATATATATATATATATTCTTTTTCAATTGAATCAATTCAAGCCTTTGATATATTTCTTTTACAACCCAAAAGAAAAATAATAATTATTTTTCTCCGGCTCCGGCTCCAACTTCGACTATAGTTTCTGCACTGTTTGAGAATTGTGCAGTACTTTCTGGCAATAAATTTTTCACGTACAAAAATATTTATTGAAAAAATTTATAAGCAGGATCCTTCTCTGACTCCGGCTTCGGTTCCAGATCCGCTTTGGACCCGACTAAGGTTTCTGCACTATTTGAAAATTGTTTAGCACGTCTTCTGGCAATAAACTTTTCACCAAAAAAAATATTTATAGGAAAAAATTATACCCAGAATCCGGCTCCGTTTCAAAGTTAAATTTGTAAACTGAACATCATCAATTGATTTTGAAGAATATGATGCGTCTTTAAATTTGGTCACATTTTAATCTAAAAAATATTTTATTAATTTACAAAGAATCCTGCTCCGTTTCCGACTCCGGATCCGGATCCGACTAAAGTTTTTGAACTATTTGAAAATTAGTCAGCAAGTCTTCTGGCAATACATTTTTCAACTAAAAAATATTTCTTAAAAAATATTAATAAGCAAGACCCGGCTCCGTTCGACTCCGGATCATAACCGAGATCGGATCCATCAAAGAGTTCCTGCACTATTTGAAAATTGTTCCGCAGCACATCTTCTTTCAATAAATTTTTCACTTAAAAAATTTTTTAAAAAATTCATACCGAGGACCCGGCTCCGGGTTCGGCTCGGATCCGACCGGATCCGACTTAGGTTTCTGTACCAATTGAAAATTGTTCAACACATCTTCTGGCAATACATTTTTTGCCTAAAAAGATATTTTGAAAATTATAAAAGTATTCGTACTATACTCCGGTACCGACACCGGCTCCAAGTTCGGCTTCGGCTTCGGATCTGACTAAGGTTTCTGCCCTATTTGAAAATTGTTCAGCACTTCTTCTATCAATAAATTTTTCACTAAAAAATAATATTTTCCGACTTCGACTTCTTAAATCGAGGATTAAGTTTCTTCGACTATGGGAATCAATTGTTCATTGCAAGTCTTCGTCGGAATAAATTATTCATCTAAGAAAATTATCTCTTGAAAAAATTGCCACCATGGATAGGAAACCGAATCTGGATCCGAGGATCAGTTGTTTAATGTTTCTGCACTATTTGGAATTTGTTCGAGTAAGTTTTCTGGCCTTAAATTTTCACCTAAAAAATATTTTGAAAAAATTCATACCCAGGCTCCGGCTCTGACTCCAGCTCCTGCTACTCCAGCTCCGACTTCACTTTCGGCTCGGATCTGACTAAGGTTTTCACAGACTATTTGGTGTTCAGTACGTCTTCAGGCAATAAAAGTTTTCCCCCTAAAAATATTTTTTTTAAAAAAATTCATACCAGGATCCACCGTCGCCGGCTCGGATGGATCCGGATCCGACTAAGGTCTCTGAACTATTTGAAAATTATTCACGTCTTCTATCAATAAAATTTTTCACCTAAAAAATATTTTCGAAAAAATCATACTCTGGCTGACTTCATCTCCGACTTTGAATCCGGCTCCGGCTCAAATCCGGATCCTAAGGATTCTGTGCTATTTGAAAATTGTTCAGCACGTTCTTCTGGCACTAAATTTTTCATCTAAAAAATTATTTCTTGAAAAAAATTTATACCCAGGATCCGTCTCCGAATCCGGATCCATCCGGATCCGGACCTGACTAAGGTTTCTGAACTATTTGAAAATTGTTCAGTGCGTCTTCTGGCATTAAATTTTTCACCTAAAAAATATTTTTTGAAAAAAATCATACCCAGGTTCCGGCTCCGGCTCCGACTTCACCTTCGGCTCCGGATCTGACTAAGGTTTCTGCACTATTTGAAAATTGTTCAGCACACTACTTCTGGCAATAAATTTTTCATCTAAAAAATATTCTTCTGAAAAAAAATTATACTATTGCACCGGCTCTGACTCTGGCTCCGACTTTGACTCCGGATCCGGATCCGACTAAGGATTCTGCACTATTTGAAACCTGTTCAGCACGTCTTCTAGCAACAAATTTTTCATCTAAAAAAAATTTTTCTTAAAAAAAATTTATACCCAGAATCCGGCTCCGAATCCGGCTCCCGCTCCGGATCCGGATCCAACTAAGGTTTCTGCACTATTTGAAAATTGTTCAGTACTTCTTCTGGCAATAAATTTTTCACCTAAAAAAATATTTTTCGAAAAAAAATCAAACTACGGCACCGGCTCTGACTTCGGCTCCCACTTCGACTCCGGCTCCGACTCCGGATCCGGATCCGACTAAGAATTCTGCACTATTTGAAAATTGTTCAGTACGTCTTCTGGCATTAAATTTTTCACCTAAAAAAATATTTTTGAAAAAAAATTCATACCCAGGCTCCGGCTCCGGC
>JABUQX010008087.1:60000-76797 GCA_015478945.1 Trachelipus rathkii
GGCTGCTTTCCCAAGCTTTCATTCCATGTAGATCTAGGCTATTTGATCATAACTCTCGTACATAACTCGAAAGGTAACGATAATGAAGGACCAATAAGATGATGAAGAGTGCGAAGGAGGGTAAGGGAAGAAGAGGAAGAGGGAGGGAGGAGGGAAAGAGAAGGGGGAGGAGGAGGTAGGAGGAGGAGGAGGAGGAGGAGGAGGAGGAGATTGACAGAGTCTTCAAAGATTCGAATTAGACGTATAAAGAAATCCGAAGAGATTATCCTTTTAAGCATGAAAATTACCTACAAATCTATCAGATCCAATGAAAGGTTGAATTTTCACAACGTTATTAAAGATGTTTATTGTTTTGCAAGAGGATTAACGAAGTTTTGCTGAGAGGAGGTCAGAGAGGTCAACGCATTTGATTGTTGTGAACGTGTTCGTTAGGTCGGAAGCATTTTTTATTGCAGAACTATTTCCAGAGCAGAATAAAAAATAATGTTACTTGCATTAATTAGAAAAAAAATTTCATTCGTTGAATTTGATGCTAATTTAGCTATAGATGAGAAATAACTTTGCTACGATAGGTAGGAGAGAATGATTTTAGTTAGCTGACATATCTCCGGCAATCGTAGGTATATGGCGAGTGCCATTACCCACCACTTTTATGTGAACACAAAAGCTTCATCTTAATCAAAGCAAGGATCATTTCAAAGATAGTTAGCCTAGAAGCTACTCTAAATCTAAATCTGCAAACTTGATCTCGCAAAAGTGCATTTTAAAATTTGCATCATAATTATCAATAAAAAGATCAGGGTGCTGCATTCATATCAGAGGACCACTATCAGAAAGTGTTTTTGCTATCCAGAAAAACGGTAGGTAGAGTTCTCCTCAATTTAAACAGTTCACACAAATACTGTACAGTCATGTATTTAACCTAATCTCCTACCTCGGACAATTTAGTTTAATGAGGTATGTAATAAAGTTCATAAGGCGCCCAGTTCGAAGAGATTTGCAATTTCATCTCATTAGAAGATATACTTATATTTATATATACTATATACATATATAATTATATTATTAATATTTTTAATATAATATTATATTAGATTAATATATTATATATAATATTATATATCAATTCTTTGGTTTCATTAATCAAACGATGTACTAATTAAAACTGTATTTAAATTATATCCTATAACTATTATTTTATTTATCGAATTAAAATTCAATTTTATCATTAAAAGATACTATATTCTCTGTGTTTACAACTGAGTTGAGTAAAATAGACAACACGTGAGTATAATTAGAACAACTGAAGAGGTGTCCTCACGAATGGAAGACAGACACGCTCTTTGTTCATATTTCACTTTTATTATTTACTATTCTTCTCGTTTTTGCTTAATTCTTACACAAATCCGATATAAACAAGTGAGAAAAATGTTTCTCAAAGTTTAAATTTTAAATATAGTGATCTATTGATTTGAAAATTAGATCTTTATTTCGAAAAAAAATATGTGCAACAAATTAATAAAACAGTTTCTGTATTTAAAATTCAGAAAGTACATCGTGTTAATTGAACCAAGGGTAATATTACAATATTTTATTACTACAGGGAAGGAAAAACTACGTAGAAAAGGTAGAATAACCATTAATTGTTTACTATTTAGTTTTATTCTCTATATATTAATGTATATATATACGTAGTATATAATTAAGGATAATATATATTATATATATATATATATATAAATATAATATTATATATTTATTATAAGTTTTTATAATATATATAAATTCATTCGAAAAACGACTATGTGTATATATAAATATATTAAAATATATATATATATATATTATTATATTATATTTTTATTTGTATTATATTATATATATATATATATTTATTTTAATAATATATATATTATATATTATAATAAATATTATATAATTCTTCGATACATGAACTTAATACTACAAAATTGTGCATTTCTGAAAATCAATTTTTAAGAATGATAAAAATTCCAGATAACGATGGTTGCAACACGTAACTGGAATAGTCCAATTGAGGGAATGTTATCAAATCGAATTTGTATGGAAAAGATAATCGATTTTATAATATTGCCTTCTAGGAGATTTGGCATTTCGTATTGAATACAGGAATGTGGTTTGAATGCATGCAACGCCGATATTTAAAAAAAAATAAGAATAGAAAGAACAAAAGTTTCAATTGTCTTAATTTACTCATGTTCATGGATAAGGTTAAATAATAATATTTCAATAGATTATCGTTTATATATATACTATACATTTATGCATTCTTTTTTCTAGTTATTAATCAAATTTTAATTAGATTTCAATATACAGAGACATTTCATAACTTTTATATAGAAATATATATATAATATATAATACATAGTTTTATTTACTAATGAAATCGCACGGCAGGGTGGAGTACTTCCATGGCAGACCACTCGCTGAAGCGCTCGCTTCTAATAGCGCCCTGCGGGCGAAGCGGTTGCCCAAAAGGAAACCGATAACGGCACGCTCACGCGCAGAGGCGCATTAGAGAGAGCGCCAAGCGAGCACACGGTCTGCCATGCATGTACGCAAGCCTGCTGTGCATACTGACCATATGGTATTTGAAATGTATACAAATTTGTATACCGTAAATTATAAAATACTTTTTTTCTTAGCTAAAATAGTGATTTAAATACACAACCTACAGTAATTATTGATTTTAAAATATATTTCCAGAAAATATTTATTTAAATACACATTGATTTGATTTAAAATAGTGATTTAATGAGTAAAATAGTTATTATTTTACAGAAATATTTATATATGGTAAATTTAAATAAGCCAATGTCACTCCTACGTGTTCGAACAACTATAGTTGAAAAATGCGGGTAACACGAGTGATCGATAACTTTACGATTATTAGGCAAAAAACAATACGATTCTGATAAAATTACCTCAACGAATACTCATTTTCTCATGTAATTCTACACTCTCAAGAAATTGTTGGTGTGGGCTGAACAAACTATATTACTTTCATGTTGACATAATAAAAGCAATCATACCATAAAAATTAACACAATTGTGCATTATTATATAGTTAAGTATATTTGCCTGGATACAAGAATCAAATTTCGAATTAAATTGTAAAATCGCGAAAATTTTTGGAAGCCATAATTTATAATCTATATAGGTTAGGAAATATTCATCTAAGAAAAATTGAATCATCTTGCACAGCGCAGACGTTACTAGCAAAATAATAATTCCCTAAATATATTTTTCTGATATCCATGTAAACATGTTTAAATGTTCATTTTAAATTTTTGAATGTTTAATAACCTAGGTTATGGCATCAAGCTGAAACCAAAATTTTTGTATTCTCGATCATATATCACGCATATATATATTATATAATATAGTGAATATATATACTATATAATAATATATTATATAGATATATATAATTTAATAAAAGTATATAATATTATATTATAATATATTATAATAATAATATATATATATAATTATATATATAAATATAATATACTAATAATAATTAAATTATATAGGAATAAGACAAAGAATAAAACTTAAAATTAATATATTCTATTATATAATATAATAATATAATAATTATATATTATATAATATAATATATATAGTCTAGAGCCACGCATAAGATACATAAATGGTAAATACAAGCTAATCTATATAGGTGCGATGAAAATACTAACACTACAACAATACAACCACCTCTAAAAAATACCACCCTAATAATATATAATATCATAAATAGGTATAAGCTGAAGGTAAATATATATAATATATATATATAAAATAGTATATATAATTATATTATATATATCATTAATATATATAATAGTATATATTATTATATAATAGTATTAGTTATATATTAGTTAGATTTATATATTATTATAGGTATATAATAATATATATAATAGATTATTAGGTATATATATTATAATATTATATACTTGTATTACATTATTCTCAGTCTCTAAGTATAAATAAACATGTGTTCTGCGACATTTTCCCGGTTTTAGGTTTTTCAGCTGATATTATATATCTTTCGACACGCTGGAATTCAAATACGTATCATCATTTAATCCAAGTCAGGTCAGGTTTGATCGTATGGCCGTATCCAAAATATTTTGAAATTTAAAGATTTAGTTTTCGAAGAAAAAAAAGCTGGTGAGAATATATAATACTATTATTATATATATATATATCATATATATTTATTTAAATATATAATTATATTATTATATATATATATATTTATATATATATATTTATATTTATATATATATCTTAATTTGTAAGCAGAAAAACATGTAACATTGATGGTAGTATAAAAAATTTGGTAGGCTCAAATATAGATTATATATATTATATATATTATATATTATATATATTAGTATATATTTATTATATATATTTATATATAATATATATATATCATACTATTAATTATATATAATGTATAATATAGTATATATATATTTATTATTATAATGATATATATATATATATATATATATATATATATATATTATATAGTAATATATTTACTATATATATATATATATATAATATATATATATTATATATTATATATATATATATATTTATATATTATTATGTAATATAGCTGGCATATGCTTTATATACAGTAATTATACATGTATAATACAGTGTAGATATAAATGTCTTTAAAATATATATACTTATAATATATATATTATATTAATCATATTATATTATCATAGATCTATAAATATCGTAATATTATATAATATTATATTATAATAATAGATATAATATATAGATATAAATTAAGATTACATGATATTATAATATATACATATATATAGATTATATATATCAGAGGAGACATCTTCACTCGTGTCTGACTACTCGGTCGCCTTTCAGCACGTGACTTGTGACATGATTAGAAAGATCTATTTTTTTGCAAATTTCACAATGTATCGATAATATTTTCATATTTTTGGAGGAATGTTTGGTCAAATAAAATGAATTTTACATATTAATATAAAAAGAGTTATGCAAAATTTGTGAAACGAAAACGGACAAGGATTAAACCGGAATTAAAAACGCTTTTTAACACATTAAAACTAGAACAGAATCGTGCCCAAGATTGGCGGATATCTTTTTGTGAATTTATAGTATAAAAATTGTTATATAATATAAGTTTATAATAAATGAATATGTTTTAATACACTTCCATATAATTATATAATATAATTCTATAACAAAAAAATATTTATATAAAACAATAAATAATAAAATCTTCTACTAAAGTTCTTAAAAACATAAAGGAAAAATCTATAACGAAAAAGTACTTAATCGACCATGAAAACAAATCAGAGAAAAACACGGTTTAAACGAAAACGACTTTTTACATGGGCGGAATATAAGTATTTATTATCAGTTATATATATTATATTGATAGTAATTATATTTATATATATGATTAACCCTAATATAAATATATACTAATATATAATATATATACAATCCTCATATATAAGTATAGATAATATTAATATTAGAGAGAGAGAGAAAGAGAAGAAGAAGAAGAGAAAAGAGAGAGAGAACGAGTAGTAAAAAGTTACTGGAGTCGCCCTTGATAATATATCATATATAATATACATATATTATTCATATATAATATTTAATATATTATATATATTTATATTATAATATGAGTATATTTATATTAATATATATATAATATCATTATCTATAATATAATATTATATATATATAAAATAGTTATATAGTATTATTTATATATATATATATAATTATATATATATATATTATATTTAATATATATATATATTATATATATAAATTATAATATACTATCTATATAATATAATTGATTTTATTTAATTCTACCAAAGCACATTTTTTAGTTCTTTGCACCGGTATACCCGATGATATTTATGGCCTTTGTTCACGACTTGATAATATAAACCTCTCCTGAATTTCAAGAAATTGCAATAGATAGGAAAGTGCAGAAATAGATGTCTTGACCGTTTTTGTTTTCAATTTTGTGGAGAATGTCACTTTCCCGATACAGAAGTGATATAACAAACCTTTGATAAAAAACTACTTGTGACTTATTCTGGAGTAAAACTTGGAGATCAAGAGATAAAACCTTTGATTCTGATGTCTGGCTTGCACGTGCGATTTGAAAGGGTTTAAGGGGAGTTATGGAAACAAGGGAAACAAAAAAAGGTCTCTCCCTAGGTGTTACCAATGGTGTGTCGATGGGAAGGCACATAGCTAATGTTAGGTGAATAGCTACTTCTGCATGACGAATTTTAGCAGGTATGACATATTATAAATATATTGTTTTGAATTAAAAATATAATAGTTAAGCTGTATGTTGTGTTAAGGTACGTATGACTTTAATTATACATTACTGCGGATAAAATTGAAAAGAGCAGCCACGTGATATCCTTTGACAGTTTCATCTGCCATAAACCTGGGTACTCATGGTCCAGGATTCTCCATTCCGCCAATCATCGGACATACGAAACTTTCTTGACGCAAGACTCCGAGGGCGAATTACATGATGCTGCTGCTCGTCAGATTGATGATGCTGAATGGTTCCTCTAAGTATGAAGCCACTTCTGAGATGAATCAACCTGAGCCTTTAAGGCAATCAGAACTTAACCAATTTGACTAGGATTTGGGATTGTCCAAGAATATGCTTTGCTCTTGCTTTGGGAGACGGTCACGGCTTCAGCATACCACATTTAGCTTAAGTTCAGAAAACATTTTACGGTACCGCCATCGTGAAAATAACTGTATCGTAAAATATTTCACTGCCTGACCAATCAAATCACTTATTACTGCTTGATGATGTCACACGCGTTATCAATTAGGAAATGAGCGTGTGGAGTATGTTCCTGTAGAATGGTTTACTGTTTCAATAGACAAGTTCACACACAAGTTTTTTAAAAGCCATCAGTATTCTTACAATGGTAAAAGATAGGCATCCATGTTCCTGTTGAGTTTTTTCAGTTCTATATATTATTAATTTCCAAACCGAAGCATCTTGATCAGGTTATTAAACTATGAAACACAATTGGAAGATATGTGGAGACATGAAGCTTCTAAAGTATTTCAGGAAATTTTTTTATTTACCCTGTATTATAATTTGAGAAAGAAAGAGGGATCTTTAATGTCTTACAAAGTATAAATTAAATTTACGTAGTTTGTTTTAAATTAATATCTTATTTTTGTCTGGAGTCGTCAACAAGCGAGGTGCAATAAATAATTCATGATTTACTTGTTCTCGTGGGGACAGTGTTCGAGAGCTCAATGTAGGAAACACTTACAACGACCAGCATGGCCCAATTTCAGAAACTAAACTTGTAACAGTGTCATCACAATGTTTTTGTTTTAACCTTTCTATATCGAAAACCTAATAGCAAAGTTTTGCTGACGTTGCAAAAATCCAGTGAATTATTGAAGGAATTATCGGAAAGTTAAACCAAAGCTCGCAAGAGAAAATAGGAGAAATATGGGGAAGGGGAACTTTCTATTCGGCCCCAAAATAGTAAGCGAGAAAATATTCGCGCGGCGTCAGCAATTAGAAACTTGTTTTTGCAGAATTTTTTTTTTTTCTAGCCCCTCACTTTGTTACTGCATTGTTAAGTAGTTGTTAACAATGAAAAGAATGGGCTTGGTTCCTTTCAGATCTGTAGCGCTGGAGAAAATTATTTTTTTCAGGGGAAATCGGCCCGATATAGTTACAGTTAAAGATATAACGAACCATGTAAGTAGTACGGAATACTTGCGCAGAACTTATCAAGCAATTTCGGTGCTATACATATCCAATAAATTGCATTTTTCTTAGTTCCCATTTAGACTACTTTCCAGACAACTGCGAAGATTTACATAGGAGGATCAAGTGAGCTGTATCCGATCGGGATATAAAAGTGATGTAGAAATGATATCACGCTGACCTCTTGGGATAATGTGAATTTGCTAGGCGACGCCCTGTTTGTGCTTAAAAAAGATGATAGATCTAGCATGATCATTCTTACTCTTTTAAGGACAATCATAAAGAAAGGCTATAAGAAAAGGATCATTAGTAAGCTCTCAATAAAGTATCCTAATGTGTTGCTTCTGTTTAATGTTCAAATCATCATGCTTGTAACTAGGCCTAAATTTTGTGAACCATGATTTTTCTTTGTTGCACCTTTTAGTTTATAGGTTTCCAATGATATTATATAATTATAATATATTATACTACTCATATTATTTCAAATGATACAAATATTTATTAAAACTTTATATTATAAACCTGTAACATATCCTATGTAATATATTATATATATATATATAATATTTATATAATTAATTATATAGATATAACATACTAATGTAACTCTTTATTACTGATTTATATATATAACGTCTATAGTAGTCTATATATAGGCTAATATTTAATAGTATTATAATTGGGCCCAAATATTTCCCTTTTTTTTTGAAAAACAAAACGAAATCTGATATTTCTATATCTGAAATTGTAATTATTTATTAACAATATAAACTATAATATGCTGTGGCTTTTACGCGCATTCTCACACTCATGTTTTTCATTGTTTGATTGTTATTGAGGCATATTTAATTGATTTATTGGTGGAAATAAGATGGATTCTAAAATATTTAAATTATAATTATGGAATGAGTAAAGTTACTAAAATAAACGGAAATAAGATAAAAAGTTATAGTTTTGTGATTAAAGGTAGGAATTAAAATGACGGTCAGAGTCGGAAAAACAGTTTCTGTTTATTTTTGGATTCAGCGTGTTTGAGTTGTTAAAAATCAGTTAACAAAACCCAAACCGGGTTCTAAAAAAAAAAAAGTTTTTTCATAACGGAGGCCTCAGTGTAATCATATACTTTCTTATAACCTGGTTGCTTCTGAAAATCCGCTTCATTATTATCAGTTTTTTAATGGAGAGTTCTTCTTCATTCACGATGATAAAAAGGTCTTTATTTTATCTTTCCTACATTTTTAACCTAGTTTTTATTAAGCAAAAGAAAACATTTTTTACGAACATCTCTTTTTGTTGATGACTCTACTCTTCGTTTCAATTTTTTCTATCTCAAACTGCTTCCCTACCCCAAACTTCCTTTTGTTATCAACTCTTACTTCCTCCAAATTCATTCTGTTAGATCTGGATAGGATTTCGCGGTGGGGCAACCTCAACATAGTCAACTTCAATTGTTTAAAATCAATTTAGTAGCTGATTCTCATTTTTTTTTTTTTGAAAATGCACCTCCTTATCCAGTATATTCTATCTTACCGATGGGCTTTTTCTGTCATTTGTTGACATATAAACCGTCTTGGTATCTTAACATAAAACATCAAATTATGTCTCTTGTTTTAACTTTAAATAGCTCCTTGTTGAACTTTCATCTTATCGAAATGGTTTGTCTAAAGCGGCTTCTCGAAGAATAGCCTGATGAGATTCGTTTCAGGTTGACGAAAACTCTTTATCTCCCACACAGGTTCTTTATAACCGCATATGGCTTCATATGCACTTCAATAAAAGTTCTGTTCACATACTTTTATGGGACTAAGGCTTCCAGCTATCACAACAATTGTTATGATAAAGAGATGAATCGGTAATAGCCTAAAAGGACTAAATTTACTTATGCTGTCCTAACTTTTCTAACTTACATCCACCTTTTCTGTTATTAGCTTGACTTTATCTTCTTGTAAGAAGTACTACATTTGTATTATCGAGCGATAGTCGATCTTTAGTTATTCCACATTTCATCTGGTACTATGGAAAGTTGTCTTCTGTTCTTTTCAAGAATATTTGCTTTGTTGAGATCTTATGTGGGTAATTTTAGGGTAAGGGCTTCTTGTTACGCATGCTCTTTCTTTTTTTTCCAGTCAGCCATTGTTCTCTGAATTAATTGACATTTTCGTATTTTGCGATTGCATCTGTAATATTAATAGTACTGCTTTACCTTCAACTGCTAATGGCTCCAAGGTTCTCTCACCTGAGGGACTTACATTAAAATCGAACTTTAGATGCACGCTCGATTCGTCCAATGTTTTTCTTTTTTAATGTTCCTCCTTGAGTGGGCGGTTTTCGCTCTGTGGTGTGGCCAATAATGCAATATATATATATATATTATAACTATATACTTTATATATTATTATTATATATAAATTATATATATATTAATATAGGACCTTTTACTATGATATATATATATATATATATATATTATATATAATGATATATAATTATATAGTAATTGGTTTTATATTTATATTTATTATTATATATTATATATATATATATAAAATACTAATTAATTATATATATATATATATTATATTTGATGATATGATATTATATTATAGTATATATATTATTATATAGTAAAATATAATATATATGAGTTTATATTACTAGCTAATAATATCATAAACTAACCAAATTTTATAAATATGGCGCAGCCTCTAGAGACAGCCACAATCCATATCTCAAAATACTACTACAGCTACCGGAAAAAGCGAATACACTTGAGCTGGTGTTCCAATTTACGAGAAACTGTTAAAAAAAAAAAAATAAATTATAAAAAAAAAAAAAAAAAAAAAAAAAGTAACTCTTATAATCGAAATATCTCAGAAACTACAAAAGCTACAGGAAATGAAATACATTTTTGAAGAACACTTAAAATATTTATCAAGGAAACATGTAAAAAAAAAAAACGTATAAAAAACATAAACATAAAAAATCGGCTATTTTGTTTGGGAGGCGAAGCCATGGGATATTAGCTATATAAATATTATTTATTTGTCAATGTTTTACAAGGCAATTTAGGGGGTCGAGCCGACTGGGGAACACTGGGGGTGACGCTATTTCCATACCCCGCAGGGGAGGGCGCGGAGGAACCCCCGCGACACGCAAATACCAAAAGAGCGGGGTTTCCGGAGACCCTCCCGGAGGTAGACGGGGATTAGTCCTACCCGCAGTTCCCCGGAAAAGGCCGAGAACCCCGACTATGCCAATCGGTTTACGAGCGTATGACCCCTTGGGTAATTCCTTTTAGTTAAAAAAAAAGGCAAAAATTTAATAGAAGTCTATTTATTTTAACGGGTAACCAATAAAAGGGTTATTAAAATAGATATCCTCTAATTCATTTACTATAATTATAACAATAATTTTTTTTTTTTTTTTAATTTTTATTTTTACATTTTTCTATCTTAAGATTTACTGAGTGAGGGCCAAAATTATTCCTTTTCGCCCGAAGCAAGTATTGGTTTTTGGGTATATCATTTTTTTTTTTTTTTTTTTTTTTTTTTTTTTTTTTTTTTTTTTTTTTTTTTTACATTTTCGCACTAAAATTGGACCAGCATTCAGGCAATGTATTCCTTTTTCTGTAGCTGTTGTAGTTTTTGAGATATGGGATTGGCTCATCTAGAGGCTGACTATAATACTTATATATATATATATACATATATATATATATTATTATATTATATATATATATATATATAGTATATATATATATACTTATATATATATTATAATATATATATATATATAATATAATTAACTTTGAAATATATAAAAAATAAAAAAATAATATAGGTGAAAATAATATAATATTTCTTAAATAAAAGTGGTTAAGAAGAAAAAAGACAATTGAAAGTAATAACTTTGCTTAATCCGTTATGCGCCTGCAAAGGACAACGATTAATAATTATTGGTTCTATTGTGGATAGATCTAATTAAAATTCGCTGCCAAGTTTCTCCATCTTAACTGATGAATGCTTAAGATCTCAGTCTTGGTGGGAATAAACGCCCAATAAACAGTTAATAGTTTAATATATATTATATATCATATATATATACTATATATTGATACCCTTACAATTGTATTTATTATAGTGATATATTAGTATATATATATAATATATATAATATAGTTAATAATCTAGTCCTATCTATATATATTAGTCTGAATGTATACATTATATTCTAATATACTCTCGTATATATAATATTATAAGATATATCACTAATCTACTTATAATCCATTATATTTGTATATATATGTATAAGGGATATCACAATAAACAAAAAATGATTAAAATTTATGTATATTACTATTTATCTTATCTCGATGAATACTAAATTAATTCAATACAACATATTATAAATGAATACATTCTATTTTAATATATTAACTATACTTACTGATATTATTGATATAGTATTTTCTTATATGATTCGTATTACGGGTATATGTACTTCTTCATCTCCATAAATATATAAAATTGATATATACTTTAAATTTATTATTAAAAATTAAAGTATATATAAACAAGGTTAATAGATATTTTTTTTTTGATAATAATTTTAAATATACTATATATATTTTATTTATAAATATATATATATTAATATAATAATATATATATAAATTATATTATATAATAATATATAATTAATTTATATATATATATCATTAATAGTGGACGGATAAGTAGAAACTCGAAGCGATTATAAGATGCCCCCATTATTGAAGTTTATTGTGTTCAATATAATATATATATTAGCTTAGTAGGCAATAACCCCACCTCACTGCTCAAAAAATATGATCCCTATACCTTCATATGAACGTATATCTTATCTCCCTCCTTCTATCACCACTTGATGTTGATAAGTACCTCTGGTGGTTATGGCATTCAGTGATTTAGTTGCCGTCGTCTAAATAATTTTTTTCTAGTGTTTGCTCATCTTTCCCCTCACGGTCCATTTTCATTAATTATTTCTTCAATCCTTTCTCATGCACGGGACTTTATTCTTACTAATTTCCCTCATTGTAGGCCTATCATCTTTCATTTTATGTTAAGACCTCTTCTACTTATTGTCTACTTCAACCGAATACTAGGATAGCTTTAGTGTTAGCTCGACTGACAGAAACAGCAAGCCCTTAATTTCATAGTTTCTCTATACCTAACTTATTTCCCTATATAATTCTTAATTTTTTTTAGTCATATTAAAATAACGGAGTTTAGGACGTATATGTTTCGCAAACAATGTCTCTGTTTCTCGTGTTTCTAATGGAAAGTCTTTATGAAAACTTTTACTATCTCTATAGGCATTAAACTATCTTCAAGTCAGTACTTTAACAAACATTTATTTGTTTACTTAGTTTTGTAATTATTTATCATACTATATCAATCATCGATAAATAGACCAATCCTATAACTTTAAAGTAAACCATATTTCTAATATAATCAACACTAAAAAAATAGTGATAGTTGTCCTTTTACCTTCTTCTTATTTCATCAGTAAAATCATGTTTGGGAATTTCAATAGTTCATTCACAGCATGATGGCTTTTTTTCACTCTAGTTTTCAATATATTACAGCTGGTTGAACTTGTACCTTTCCATTCTATTCCCATCCTAGAAAGGCCTATATCGAAATTTAGTTGGTGTACAGTCCCTACTCTGTAATCTCTTCTCGTACTGGAGCTATTAGACTTAAACATTCTTAGGACATACTTTTCAATAACTTCCTCAAATTACTACTCCTATTAATTTTGTTAAACTCTTATTTATATTTACCTTCTGGATTCTTTTAATCTAGTATTCATACTTATATATATAATCTATCTTGGCATCCTAGTTCTACTCTTTATTAGTCTATCTAGCAGAAAAGATTTCCCGGCTCTTAAAGGGCGAGATTTTAGTACACTTTCGGTGCTGCAAACTTGTAGAAATTACTGGTCGATACTTCTTCTTTACTTATTTATTTCTTACGGTGAATTATAGGTTGAGCGTATTATCTTTATTGTATTTTGAATAGGGTGTTGAGTGATAGTTTAAAATACTGTATAATTTCAACAGGACTTCTCTATTCTCATCATCATTATTGTACTATGTAGTATTAGGCTTTTAGGAAATTTAGTATTGTAAGATAATACAATTTGTCAGTTAATATTTTTTAATTAGTCAGATATACTTATATTACTTTCTATTATTATACATAATTTATGTTATAGTAGTTTCCTAATTAAGTTTTCTAAGGATAATAAGGTTAAATGAAATTAATGAAAGAACAGTTTTTTTTTTAATGTTTCTATATCAGTATTTAATATATATAAACTTACGTGTCTTTGCAAAATTTTTTTAAAATCAATTATTTTGGATATTATTTTGATTAAAATTGATAATCATTGTTTTGTCTGATTGCTCTTGTAATTCATAGGTAGTTTTTAGGATAGATTTTTGTATAAAAATTAAGCCGCTGATAGGCATCCACTTGTTTTCTATATAATATGTATGAGTGGAAGGATAACTTATTTCCTCACGAGTGATAAAAGGATGCAATGTTCCACATTTTTCTGGCTTGGTTTAAATGCATGTTTCAGCATTAATATATTAGATTTGACTATTTACTAGTACTTAAAGAACAGGATTTTTAATATAATATACAGTGTAGGTATTGAATTAATTCTAAGTTTCGTTGAAGTGAATTTTTAGGGAATGATAACCTACCTAGTATTCATATTCATAACTTGAATGTATAATGATCTATGTTTACTCACTATAGAATTGTTAGAGGTATCTCAGTTACGGATAACTATACCTTTATTATATGGTAAAATTATGTATAGTTATAAAAGTTATTTGTTTCTCCATCTTAAGTAGAATTTGTGTTCATCTTACATAGAAATATTTGTTGAAAATAAATTATATGAAAGTACAAGTACTTAAATATTTGACAAGAGGAATACCGTACAGACATTCAGAACAATCCAATCAGTTTTGAGCAGATATTAATGTTCTTATCTTTAACAGTCTATTTCTGATTCAATTATATCACAATATAAATTATATAAAAAGTAGTATTCCCATTTAATATGTTGTTCATCGATTTATTTCTGTGTGGGATTTAGATTAAATTATGACGTTGATAATTATCAACTTCTATGTTAATTATATTATATGTCTAATCGTTTTTCAAATGAACTGATGATTTACATTTGTAGATAACAAAGTATACTTAACACGTTCAAGTGGGAAATAATTTAATTAATATTCATACATATAAAATATTAAATATATGAAATTAAATATAGTTTTATTTAAATTATGAAATTATAATTTACTTATCGAACTCCAAAATCTAATTATTGATCTTGCTACCAAGTTAAGTTGAATTGTCAATTCATATTGATTACATAGTTTTAATTACGTTGTGTAAACTTAGTGTCACGCACATTGATAATTGCAAACCGAAAAGTTGTTTTGAGATAGTGTTTAGTTTATTATTAGTAGCTAAAAACTATATATAATATATATTTATATAGTCCTTAAACTTATTAAATCCCAAGTTTATATATTTATTTTATAATTTATGTCAGAAATTTTCATTTTGTTTTTTATAATATTTATCTATATAAACGATTCTGTTAATGTTATTTTTAGTTTGATATTGTTCAATTATTTTAATCAGTAAAGTGATACATCTTAAGACGCTCAATAGTTTTTTGATAAAGTGTTCATTTTACAATCATATAAAATTCATCACTTAAATGACTTCTAGTAATATCAACTAAATACAATAATATTTTTTTAAAAATTTGACAATGCATGATTAAACACTCCTTTAACTTCTGTTGACATAAATGGTAGAGAAGATCTGGTCCATTGTATATATTTTTATAATATAACTTTAATCAAACATAATACCATTATTATTAAATAGTCTAGACCATATCATTTCATTACAATTTCAATCAGCTATCATCCTCTTTTGACAAGAGATACTTTGGACTGCTACAACCATACATCTCGTTGATCATTTGTTGTACCGCAATTAACTATAGAAACTCGCCCTTACTTCTGGGCTTCGTCGAGAATCATTATGGTTTTACACGTACTAAATAACGCAGACTGCATAGGAAAAACTAGGGCTACTTATCATATATGTTATAATTCGTCATCATTCTCTAATGCCTCTAGGAGTGGAAAAGTTTCGGTTGTTTATCATTTTCTACAACACTGGGAACGATTTTTGTAGTGGTTCAACAAACTGTAGTGAACTGCTATATTTTAATCACAAACATCTGTCTTGCTACACAATATATAAGATTCTACATAGATATGTTGGTTGATAGTCCAGAAACTGGAAGCATTGCGGCTGGGTTTGATGGAATTTTCTGCGCGTCAAAACCCGAATAGACAGATTATTAACATAATGAATTTATATTGTGAATAGCTTTTGTCACGTTGTCAACTATGAAATTTTATGTCTTGATAATTATATGTAGTTTTTAATGATCATATGTAGAACATTCTTTCGTCTTACGAATTAAAAAAATTTCTTCTGTAAGAGTAGTTATAATAATTTGCGGACGAACACATCGTCAGGAAAATCTGTGATCTTGTATGTCTTCTACTTCTCTTTAGTAATTTATTTTAAAATAAATTATGTAACTGGAAGATATATTAAATGTCTTTAATTGTAATGTACCAAGAAATATAAGTATTGTGTAACGTTGTGAGGTTAAGCTCTAAAATCTAAGAGCTTTTATAACCATCAAAAGATCGACTGTTGTTCGCGTAATGCTTACACAGCGATCCATGACTTAGATTCATTCATCCTTCTATCATCTGCACTCCTATTATTATGTATGTTCATTATTATTTTGATCATTTAGTTATTATTATTTAA
>JABUQX010008088.1:0-24171 GCA_015478945.1 Trachelipus rathkii
GTTCCAACCAACGTAAGGAACGTATTAGTTTTTATTTACGATATGATTTAGAGTAAAAATGAAGTAATTTTGATTCTATATTGCCGAGTAAGTATAATCAATAATATATATAATATTATATACATTATATAATATATTAATTATATGTATAATAATATATAATAAATTATATATATATAATATATATATATATATAATATATATATATATATATTATTATATAATATATATATAATATATATAATATAGTTATATATATATATATATAATATAATTTAATATAATCATTTTTTTTTTTTTTTTTTTTTTTTTTTTTTTTACAGAAGATAACACCACCGCTGGCCGGGAGAGCCCTAAATTAATGGAGGGGAGAGTATCTCGATTAACGTGCAGAGCAGGACGAATCAAAGCCACTAGGAAGAGAATTGGATAACATATCATTCTCTCACCCAGAATCCAGTTGCGAACAACGCTGGACCCTCACTTTGTTTGGGTTGAGAGATGCTCTAAACACTTGAGACTAATCCGGGCGGCTTTTTTAAAGTGAATATAATCATAAAAATATTTTAAAAAAAATAACTATATACATACAGCAAATACATACGTACATAAACATAAAATAACATCAATATATAAAATAGGTCATATACAAATATTACTATGCATTATTCATGTATTAACTACTTATGCACAAACATCATATCTTTAAAGCAAACTATCATTATATATTACACTTAATATGTCTACTATTTACAAGATTTTGATTTCATTATTATTATTATTTATTATTATTATTATTATTATTATTATTATTATGATTCTAGACACTTATTTTTTTAATTTTTTATTATTTTGACACTAATAGATTATCTTACTTTTAAAGATTATTGACTTTCCGATCAGCTTAACATAATTAATATTTTTTAAAACTATACATATATTCACTGAATTTTAAATCATTCAACACGATTCATAGAAGTTATTACATTTATTATCATTTATCACACTATCTCTATTTATTATTAATATAGGTATAACGCTATATCAACCAGCACGATTTGAGATTAATGTGATAGAAGGGAACTTCCGGACCCTAGCCACCAGTGGAAGAGAATTTGAAAAAATTTTCTTCATGGATAAACTGCAGAGATTGTTCGTTGAAAAGCGCAGCTTTCACCTTTCTGCAGATAAATGAATTTTGACACCAATATCACTGTCATTACTTTTAAAGCGATTTTGTTTTCCGTGTTAAATATTTCATATACCGACATGCAGATATATCGTTTATTCAAAAAATACTAAATATTTTTAGTATCTCTTGAGAACGAATAGTAAATAAATTATAAAACATTAACAAGATAACAAGTGACCTTTAAAAAAGAGCAAATCAAGGGCAGTAATTTTGTTTTATGTTTTCTAAGTTTATAATAATATATATATATTTATATATATATGTAAATATATATATATTATGATATAGTAAGTATACATATATATATATATAAGTATACAAGTATTAATAATGTAATATATAGTACTATTATATCACTATATATAATACTTGTTATATGTATATAGCTTAGAATTAGTATTATATTAGTAGACCTATTAGTAGAAGTAATATTAATAGTAGTGTAACGAACTGGAACTCTAACATCATATTAGGGATGTACCGGAACCAAGGTTCCGGACGGAACCCTCGATTTTTTAAAAGTTTCAGTTCCGGCGGAACTAACTTGGTTCCCGGCCGGTATTTACCGGAACTTTTTTTCAAAATGTCTTTCCTTATGAAAATTCAGTAATGATTTGTCATTTACTGAGTTTATGATTATGCATAAAAAAATATAGAAAATTGATATAATGTCAAAAATTTGCTACAAAAATATTTCAATAACTTTATTCAACCCATAATATTTTTTCGATAAACTTTAAATTGATAACGAATTTCCTTTCTAACTTGTCGACGTGAGGTGGTTTTTAACTTAGTATAGAACGTGTTTGGTGATTTCTGCACATTTTAATAGCATATATATTCATGCTTCACATCGGTAAGACACAAATTGCATCTAGTTTATTTACAAACTTTTATATGTACAGAAGTTTAATTATGCGAATATGGCAAAAGTAAAAGGAATTAACATTAGCCGTGTTTATTGTTGTTTTAAATGATGCGAAACTATTCTGCTTGTTTATAAACTTTGTTAAGGCAAAGTAAAGGCAGAGATAACATATATCATAATTAGCGTCTTAAGCTAATAGTATATATATATATATTAATATGTCATACATACTATGTTTAATTATATTATAAGCGTATAACTTGCGCTATTATGAATGTTTATTAGTTTATCATGACTTGATGATGGTTGTAATAATGTATATTGTATTATATAATGTAAGTTAGTAAAGCTAGTTATATAAAGGTTATCTCTTTATATAATAGATATACACATATGCATATAGACGGTCTTTTGATATTCTTAGTACCTATATATATAAGACTATTAATACTATATATTGAATTTTAATACTGTATATGTACATATATTAGCTTTATAATAGGGGTGCGTGACTCAAAAGTAAATGTATTTTTTAATAATTGAAATTTATTACTTATTAAATATTTTATTATTTAAGGGTCGCTACATATGATGTAGTAGTAATTGACTTAGTATATAGAATATACACTAGTGATGGGTAATTGGGCATTGTTCTGTATATATATATATAGCTAATATTAGTGATATGTACTTGATAGATTAGAGTTTTTCTTTGCGTTTGGTGTCAGACTATGACTCGTGCAATTATACGGAAATAGATTGATGTGTATAATCATTCAATAATTGCTAGCGCGGAACTACGTTGTGCGTGCTGTATTGGTAACTCAATATTGAGTTCGTTGGTATTCTTACAGCTGTTGTTATATGTTGCTTGGAGTTGATGCTACCTTTGTTCGCTCTAGGGTGTTTAGTTTTAACAGGAGGCAAGCGTGAGGATATTAATGTCGCTCATGTTTCATTATGTTCGAAAGAGATGTTGTCTGGGCGTCATATGTATTTTTAAGCTGTCGTTTCTGCACGTTTAAGAGAACTCATATGATTTGGTTTTATTGAAAATACATTTCGTAATAACATCGTTGTGGGATGTTGGAGAGTAACTCTTTCCATTGTACGTGGTTCATGTCTTTGCTTTTTTCAAAATGTGTCAATTGTTTCTGGGATTGTTGTGGTAGACTCTAGATTTTTGAATCGCCCACATATAAATAGGCACACTGGTGAGGAGGTCGGGGAGAACCCGGGGAGGCCACACCTTGGCATGGATGGTCGCTTGTATGTTTCCTTCATTTAAAACAGAAGTTTGTCTTTATGGTTGCTTATAATGACAGATTTCGTCAGTATCCGTATGGCAAGGTGTTCCCCATCATATTGCTAGGTAGAGAAATATGTGAAGGCAATTAACGCTTTTTTGCGTTGTGAGGTTAACTTGTGGTGCAGAGAAGATCACTATAGGATTATGTATTTGGGTAATAAGATGAAGGCTCATTGATTGGTGTAAGGTATTCGCGTGTTGTTTTCAATATTGAAAGGTATTCACATTTGGAGAGATTGTTGTACCTGATTTTGTTTTCTGGTCTTGTTCCCGAAGAGGAAGCAGCTACTCAACACAGAAACATGCTGTCCACGCAATTTTTAAATGCAGTATAATGGCAATTTGCAGTGGCTTGGACAGTGTGCTGGGTTTCGTTTCTGAGTATGCCACCAGTGTCGAGCGGGACAGTTTTGGGAATTATCGTAACCCCAACAGATGAAACCAAGCTTCATCGGGTGAAAAGAGAACGATAATTTTTCCACCCCAGAAACCAATTACAGTTAGTTTTACGCTTACACTTATCGGCTTTTTTTTATTTTATCGAACAGAACACTCACGACGGTAAGGGTTCATTTTTAAGCCCATGAAGGATGTGTTGACATGACTGGCAATGATAATCCACATTGTTTTGTGATAACCGTCGTGTACGGTCATAGGTATAGTTAGGTAAATATTTTATTGATAATGTAATTTTTTCGTAGATGGGGCCGGTTTTTTGTACACCCACTCGTATATATATATATGATATATATATACTATTATATATGATATATATATATATATATATATAATATATCTATATATTATATTATAGTATAGGTATAGGTTTCTTTTAATTATAGTTTTTTTTTATATCTGTATAAGATCTAAGTACTTTATAGTTTTATTTATTTCTTTATAAATGACTGTGAACCAAACCAATTGTGAATTTACTTATTAGATGTAGATGAATATAAGCGTTATATGTTTATTGAATTAGGTATAGGCTAGGGATTAATTATTAATTTTGAGAAAAAAGAGTGGCCTAAAAATGATAAAAACAAAAAAAATCATGTTTTTTAAAAATAAAAAAACTAATACGTAATCATAATCTGTTGATTTAAATAATTTGATCTTTTTTGTGAATCCTGCTCTGGAGATGCTAGACCTGGGGATAAAGTAAAATTTCGTACAGGGTAGTTATTAGTTATTATTAGTGTATTATATTATTGATATTATTATTGCATTATTATTTATTATTATTATTTATTGTATTATTATGTAAAAGATTAACTTTGAAAAGTAGAACTACTACAGAAACAAAAGTACTTAACTAGAACGTGTTTAAGCAACAATTTGTAAAATATTAAACAAGATTCCATAATTTTCTTAACTGTAAAAATTGAACGTTATTTGAACTCTTTTGAAATTTGTGGTGTAGGAGGACGAATAAGATTGCTGGCTCCATGTGTTGTTGTGTGATTAAAGCTGTATCTCTTATCACCCTCAAACACGTTCCGCCGTGCGCCCGTTCTGAAAAGAAAACTTTTTTAAAATACTTTTTGAGAAGAACCGCGGTAGGAACTTGTATATATGTATAAGCTGCGAGTTTCCAGGAAGCGCCGGTGCAGCCGCAGAGTGCAAAATGCGACTGTCGGAACGTGTCGAATTGGAAGAAAAATTACATTAACACAATTGCAGGAGAACAAACACGGAATTTGAGTACCCTGGAAACGGCTACCTGGAAACGGCCGATAGCGCCCGTCGGTCAAAAAATAAGGTGGACTAAATAAAATCTCAAGTCTTAGTGGTTTTATTTGTCAATATAAATTTTAACAGTAACCCGTCACTACTAGATGATATTTAAAAGTTACTGTGGCCTCAAGGAACAGCTCTTATGCATCGATCGCCATGCTGTGTAGAAAACTAAGGTCGGAGAGGTTAAAAACCGTTATCATATGGTAAAGAAATTGTTGGTAGAATTTGTATTGCAGCCCTCACCCACCTCCAACAGGTAACTATATGACAAGAAATTTGTTTTGATTGCAGCCCCCTACACCAGACAGGTAACTTAATTACCTTTTTCTAAACACGAAAAAAAATAACCAATAATTATATAGTATATATATTATATATATATATATATATATATTAATTATATATATATTATATATATATATTATAGATATATATAAATTATATATATTATATATATATATATTAATATATATATATATTATATTATAATTACATCACGTGCATTTTACCTTTTTTTCTTGCCAAATATCTTTAAGTAACCTGCTGACTTAATTTGAGTTAAGTACGGATAGCACACAAATTTCCGCCAAAAATCCCTACCAATACGCACCGGGAGAAGGAAAAAGACGAAAAATTGGCGTATTATAATCAATAATAAAAGATAGGAAAGGGCGTGTCAAATTGTAGCCTCACCACCAAACTCCTCATTTTTATGGATAGCTGTAAGCACCTAGAGATGTTTTTTGCGTTTTTCTCTTATCTTACTGACGAGCACTTTGCAGTAATTTTAACTAAAAGATAGTAACAGCCGAGAAAACGATATCACACACCACACCGGATGAGCGTGGAAGCCACCCCCAGTACACTGTACTATCGGAATAATAATCCAGTCTTCTTCCACAAATTTCTTTATTGACTCCTGCATAATTTAATGAATAACATCTCATTTATTGAGAGAGAGAAAAGAGAGAGAGAAGAGAGAGACAGAAGATGAAGAGAGATTATAAACAGATGAAGATGGGAGAGAGAGAGAGAGAGATGATGAGAGAGAGAGAAGAGAAGGGAGAGAGAGAGACGATACGACGAGAGAGAGAAAAGCGACTGAGAGAAGGACGGAGAGAGAAGAAGAGAGAGAGAGAAAGAAAGCGAGTAACGGCATATCACACCGAGTTATAATCAGACCCGACTATGAAGTTATGGCGATATCGTAACAGACAATGCAAGAGGAGACGATAAAGCGAATGACAAATGACCTCCAGATGGACACCTAACAGAAGAGACGATATATGAGAGAGACGAGGAGGAGAGAAAAGAAAGAGAAAGAGCGAGAGAGAGAGAGAGAGCTAGGTAAAATTCAACTGACCCTCTTAGCATAGCGATACCGCGATCGAGAGCAGTTCGAGAGGCAGAGGCATAGTCTCTCAACACCGCTACTATCCCGCGAGGACACGCGATGAGCAGTGTCGCATTCGCGATATCACCCTGATCCGATCTTATATAAATCCTATCGAGAGTATATATATATATCATATTCTCAGGTTACTATCGTCGACCCGAGGCACGAACAGCAGAGAAATAGAAAATCACTTACAAATGGGGATATTCACAAAGTATTCTTTTATAAATTTTTAAGTCCCACCACAACTTCAAAAAGAGAAACAAAACAAAAAAAAAAAAACAATCTAAAATTAATAATTATATCCGGAAATAAACATGCAATAAAAAAAAAATAAAGTTGAATAAACGAATCGTTCTTCACAGAAAGATTTCTTTCCGACAATAGCGAACCTAAGCTTTAGCCTCCAGGCAATTTTTTCTCTCCTATTATTGACAATATCTGAAACCGTAGTCTCCCCCACACCCAACCATCCAGAGTATGGAAATAGTTTTTTCCCTTCCCCCACTTTCAAACCTCAGACATTGGGGGAGAGGGGGAGGATTACTATTTACCTCCTTATCTAAAGAGAAAAACAACGGACAGGCTATTTTCTTAGAATATATATATATATATATATAATATATATATATAATATAGTAATATTATATTTATATATATATATTATATATATATATATATATAATATATATAATATATAATGATATATATATAATATATATATATATATATATATATATATATATATAATATATAGTATATATATATATATATATATATATATACTATATATATATATTAGGATGGGCCGGATAGTGAATTAGCCGGATAGCCGGATTACCGGATATCCGGCTGGAAGCTAAAACGGATACCGGGATATCCGGTGGATATTCCGGCACAGTCTGCTGTTTATTATAATAACCGCGTTATATTGTGCGCTAAAGGATATAGAACAGGACTCCCACAGTATATCAATATGTATATAGTAGGTTCTATATATTACTATTATATTACGTATATATATTATATATTATTATATATATTATTATTATATATATATATTATAATTAATATTATATATACATATCGATATATTTGATTTTGGATTTAGAATTTTTTCAGAAAATATGTTGAGTCCTGTGCTATGCATGTACAACTATATATATATAAGATATATATTAATATATCATATATAAATATATATATATATATATATAATATATATTATATATATATATATATATATAATATTATATATATATATATATATATATATATAATATATATATATATATATATTATATATATATATATATTATTATATATATTTATATATATATATATATATATATATAATATTATTATTATATATACAGGTTTCTCACAAGTTAATGTTTACAGCGGTGTATTCACCCGTACGCGGATAGTTTAAGTATGAAAATATGTAAGAATTATAATTTCGATTATTTAATTCATTAAGGAGGATGGAATATGTTACCTTGGTGTCTGCGCACGCGCAATCGACATACACGAAGCCGCTGCACAAGCGCATACCAGCGAATGTCGAATGGATGATATATTTTTTTATGGCTTCTGTGAAAATGCAAATAAAAAAAATGGTGGGCTCTTCCTCTCGACATTTTTGATACGGTTCTTCGTTTCCACGCAATGTTACCCATAACGCGTCAATGTTACAAACAATAGTTTTAAACGTGAATTTGAAAAGGTTGAAGAAAAATGTATTCAAGACAGCTCATAATATCCATACATGTAATGTAATAACGTTGTTAATAGTATCATAGCAAATTAACACCGATTGAATCTATCCACAGCATGGCAAGAAGGGAGCAAGGACACCGTCAGGTCGTTTCAACTATTGTACATACAGTATTACAAAATGTTGTTCGAAGACGCCTCCACCACGGCGAATAACATTGCCTCAGTTCCTTCTGGCGCCAGTTTCGTTGCATGGCCAATGACAATGACGCCGGAGTTGATTCCCCTACATGCGTGGTTATTCGACGGCGAAGCATTATCGGGCGAATGTTACTGGGTCACTAAAACCCAGCGTACACGTATGTTGGAGATACCCCCACAGAAGGTAGCCCAGTGGTGTTGGGGCGGACAGTGAAAGCGATAGGACATGGAAATGGACGCGCATCTTCCCATCCAGCTTCCCGAAAGTTCTGTCGAAGGTAGGTCGTCACTAGAGCTGCATTATGGGCTGGGCACCCATCATGTTAGTAATATATTTTTCGTTGTGATCTTAAAGGTGTATATCACTCAGGAGGTCAACAAGAATGGTCTGCAGGAAATGGAGTAACGCTGTCCTGCAAATTTCTCCCTCGAAGAACCAAGGCCGCGGTAAATTCTACTATTGGAGTATACCAACACCAAACGTTTGACTGAAGTATGAGACCTGGTTGAAGGCTAGTGAATGTTATATGGGAGTTTGTTTCCGCCAATGTCTGAAGATCCACCTGTATACATTACCGTTATTGCGTAAAGTACGTAACCCGTAGTTAAACCCGAAGATTTATCGCCGTCCTCCATAGATATTTTTCCAATGAAGTTTTCCCGGTACATCCATTTAAAGACAATCAATGACAGCCAGGAATCCCAGTGCCGCCCTTTTGGGTCTCCACGATGCAAACCAATGTTATACCAAGTATATGGCATATTATGGGTGGCGATACATGTTGTACTGCCAACACGGACATTCCGTCGAATCGTAATAGCGTTTCCTTCCATATTCCCCAAAGACCGACACGTCACGGTCTGCCCGTAATGAGGACGTTGAGAGTTTCTATGAGGGTCTGTTATAACAGAAACGTTCCAGTTCGACGTTCAGATGTATGGACACCCACCCCGACAAGAGCCCTCCCGTATGGGGATGAGGGCGTTGAACTCTCGACCTTGTACCTTTGAAAACCGTCTGTAAAACTCTATGGAATGCCATGTGGCTCGGCTTTGGGTCGATCCTCGTGGATAACGGTTTCCATATCTGCCCAAGCAAGGGGGCTCTGCGAGGTGCATTTCCTGTTGTTAGCGTTAATGTACACCTCTCCAAACATGTCACGCTTTTCGTCACTGCGAATTATACTGGGTCACGTGGCCATTTTCCAAATGTAAGCGCTCTGACCTAAAACAAACTACTCTGAAGTTTTATTGTATACGTTTAACTACACTTTATTACGCATAATTTGTAAGGTATATGACATAATCTCCCTCTTTTTTTTAATTTGATCTCCAGATGATAGCTGTTCACGTGGTTTGACACAATTTCACACGCGCCGTATTTATTTAGGCTATTTAGTACATATCAATGTAATCTCTAAAAGGGTATTGGCATTAGGTAACTTTAATTTAATTGGCCTTTGTTAGCTCTCGTTATCGATATTTTTAAATGCTATTGGATATATTTTTATTTTGAATTTAAAATTAAATTATTTTCATATGACACGTTTCAGCTTTTGTTAGGCACATGATGTCTACGGTGGACGTCTAGTTGTTTATGGGTACATGCCGTGGGAATACACGAACAACCCGTTATCCAAATAATGTCGAGAGGAAGGGCCCACCTCATTTTTTATGTGGATTTCACAGAAGGCCATAAAAAAAATATCATCCCATTCGACATTCGCCTATTTGTGCGCGGTTTTCGTATTTGCGCGTGCGCAGACACCAACGTAATATATCCCATCCTCCTTAATGAATTTTTTTTAAAAAATCAATCGAACTTATATTTTCTTACAACATTCTTTTCATATTTAACATCCCTAAGGTGATACACCGCTGCTAACATAAAACCTGATCTGTGACACCTTTGCTATATATATTATATAGTATTATATATAATAGATATATATTTATATATAAAATTTATATAATTTTAAAATTATAGTATATATATATATATATATATAATATATGATAATTTATATATATATACGCATAATGTAACGCCTAGGCTCCCTTCAGACGCAACAACTACAGCCTGCTACCGCTTGACGTACGTGGATTACGACTACTATGGAGGCATACAAATGCGCGAAAAAAAAACCTTGTTGAAATTCGCTAATGATGAATTTTTAAATTAAAGTTTAATTTCATCTATACTTGCTGAATTCTTAATATTAATAGAAAACAGAAATTGGAAGGAACTATAACTTCCCTTCCGCGTGGAAAATAGTTGATAAGCGGTCGGAATGATTTAATTTTCATTCAAAGGACTTCCATGATTAACTATGACTTTATATGCATATGATATACTTCACATCGAAAAGCAATGATATGAAATTGTTTGTGTCAAGGTCTGCAGTGTTTAAAAATAGTTACCCAGTAAGTCATTTTATTTCATTTTTCTTTTTTAATATATTTCTACATATTTATTTAATTAATTATTCGAGAAAAAGAATAAGTTAAAATTTTATATATATCTTATCAATAATTTTAACTTCGCTTTACATTAAAGTTATTTTTATTGTTTCTGTGAATTTTAGCTACAAAATGCTAATTTGTTAGGGTTGGCAATGGTGCGTATTACCAAGGCCGTTTATAATATATTATATATATATATATATATATATATATATATATATATATATATATATATATTATATATATATATATATATATTATATCAGGGGCGGAGCCGGGGGGGGTCTGAGGGCTGCAGCACCCCCCGAAAATTTGACTGTACTGCATTTTCAGCAGAAAAAAAAACTATATAATATATATATATATAATATAATATATATATATATATATATATATATATATATATAATATATATATATATATATATATATATATATATATATATATATATATATATATATATATATTATATATATTATTAATATATATAAGATATAAATATTAAGCTCTTGATTCTCAGAAAAAAAAATCAGAAAGCATGACAAACATAATTAGCGACACTTACAATTAATATAAATGAATAAATTGAATAAAGGGAAATATTAATATGAGAGTAAAACTATATATGTACAAATAATTGAAAGATATTATACGTTTTATGTGGGTCACAACAATAGGTCTTCATTAAGAGGGCTTCAAAGTGGACTACTGGAAATATACGTATTGAATATTTAATAAACTACCAGCTGTGAGCATACAGATGATCGCTAATTATAAGTCTTAGAGCCTTCCAATTCCGTCTCATATATGGTTTCGGAGCAAAATGTATACGTGACCACTATTAATATGTAAAAAATATCAGCGTGTGACTTCTATCGTCCAAAAATAGCACTCATTGTGAAACGAGTTTCCTGATACAGAATGAAATCGAATTAGATAATAATTATAGACAGAAACAATAAGGTTGGACATGAGAAATTGCGAGCAGAGAGTTTATATAGTAACAAGCAAATTTTTGTTCAAGTTGAGTCCTGATTGAAACACCGTGAGTAATACATTTCTCGCAAACAGTTATAACAGTTTTTCACTATTGCGTGTTGACAGAGTATCCTGCGAATTTAGTCGAGAGCTACTCTATAAAAATCATTTTGTTTGTCCGGGGGTTTATATAGCTCAGGGAAAGCATTGGCACTGTAATTGGAGGAGGGGACTCGGGCCTCTCTTGGTTTAAATCATTTCTCGAGAAATGAGTGTAATAAGGCACAAGGAAATATATGCCTAGAGAAAGCCACTTCTCCATTGTATATAGGCGCGCATTCCCAAAATGGTAGTGTTACTGAGCGCATCTTATCGTAGGACCATGCGTAGTATGCCGCTCCGCTCTATGCACACCATTGAGCAACTTGACCACTTCATGTAAAATATCCTCGTTCTCTATCTCTTCTTGAGAACTCTCCACACGGTAATTCGAAACGTCTTCAGGATTCATCTCTGAAATATGCACTTTTTCGATCGAGTCACATAATTTAGACACTCTAATATATATATATATATATATATATATTGTGCTAAGATAACCTAATATATAAACATAAGTATGTAAACTCACACACACAAACAACACTCAAGAAGGAGCCAGACCTGGTGTGTAAAATAGCCGGAGCTAGTGAATAGAGAGCGGTTTTACCGTTTTAAAGAGATCTTATCGACAAATACTTGCCAAACAATTTATTGTATTCTGTGGTGTCTAAATATACATAAAAAGAATGGAGCGAAAATTTTCTTAAGCTAAGTCCTGTATTGATGAAATTATATTACGAAAATAGTATAAAATATACTTGAGTGTTATAAAATCAGAGTCTGTCGCCATACACATATTTCAGAGAATAATTAATGTAATTCTAGACATACACGTATTTTAAACGTAAATTTATGTGAATATCCGTACACACTGCTTGGGCGAAAGGAACATGATATACAGAAGTATGTACCTATAACATTTATCTAGGTTATCAGCCCAACTACAAGTCTATAAACTAATAGTAGGAAAGTCATTATTCACTTCTCGAAAAAGATAGACAAAATGCAGGCACAACACTGAGTTTAAAACCATATTCACACAACTAAAAATGTGAGATATTAGCGACAGTACTATTAGGTATTGAAAATACAATTCTAAGAATACTGAGAAGTTCTATGAAATAATAAACATTCGTTGTTATGTGCCTATACATCAGATCCCGCAATCATATTATCGCATCTCAGTTTTTATTCCGTTATATTATGTAATGATCTGATTTCTCGTTGGAACTGATTCGATTTTTCTCGCATGTAAAACTAACTATATATCATTTCTCATCAGCTATTTTACCAGAAAAGTGCATGGACTTATTATAAGGCTAATATTGAGAATAAATAAGCATCCTCTATTTATTTGAGCTAACCTTTCCAGACCCTTCACTAGAGGATTTATCATAACTTAAAAAAGGATAGTGTATGTATAATATTCTGGACAGCTCGTAAAAATGACAAGCTGTTAGTAATAATAGATAAAACTCTTATATATACAAACTCTGACGATCGGGAATTATCTTCCTGGCCTAACTCTCGAGGAATGAACCTACTTAGCGGAAGTAATTATCGTTAATCTCGGAGCACGTTTCGATCTAACAATACATCCTCCGGTATCATATCCTGCGATAGATACATAAAAAACTTTAGCGAGTATTGCGGATATCCACGATACGTGACCCGGACCTATCCCGGAAGTAGAATATTATCCACCCTTATCGACCTATTAAGAGCAGTACTGATATAACGTAATTTATTACGGTAAATAATGTTAGTATGAGTGAGTAGGATCGCATTATATTAGCGTCTATGCTATTTACTGTCAATTCATCGAGATTTCAGCACAGAAGTTAGTAATAATAGTAAATAATAATTTGAATCATCACTGAGTCAAAATATATGCAAGTAAACTGGAAATTGTAACCTATATTAAACATATGGTAAGTTTTTTATGCAAGTAAAAATTTTATTATTTATATATTTATATATATATATATAATTAATATAATTTATTATATATATATTATATAGTATATTCTATATATATATATATATATATATAATATATATATTAATAATATAATATATATATATTATATATTAATTATATTATATAATATATAGATATTAATATATATATATATATGAATATTATTATAATATATAATTAATATATATATATATATATATAATATATATATAATTATATATATATATATATATATAATATATATATTAATTTTATTATAATATATATATTTATTATTAAATATTATATTTCTATATATATAATATATATAATTATATATTATATAATATTATATATTACAGTGAAGGTATATATTAAGTATCATTTAATATGCGAAAAAAATTCAGTATTTATAATGATTTTCCTTACATAAATAATAAGATGGCACTCATGCGAGCTAGAGACATCTGAGCACTCTATATATCTCTATCAACGCTACCGACATAGTTAAATGCTATCTAAAATAACATTACAGTTAACAATGATGACACCGAGTTAAAAACGAAAATTCTGGGAGAAGGTAATTAACCAAATTCAATTTCTCTATGAGTGTGTATTATTAAATTGAGCATGCCGTCCTCACATATGACTGCGAGCAGGCACCAAGAAAAATGAGCGAGACATATATATTAAAAAAAAAATTACTAAAACAAAAAAAAAATAGTGTTGAAAAATATAAAAATAGATATGAAAAATGAACACCAAACATCAGCTATATCGTCTATACAGCAGAAATCTACATTTTCCTGCACGAAGCGCTCAACAGCGATGAGCAGGAAGTGACGAACTATATCGTCTATATGTAGAGACCATGTTGCCTGTGTCAATGTAAATTTCACATTGAATAACAACAAGTGAGTGTCTTATTTGCTATGCCCCTTTATTTCAACTACAGATTTTCAGGGCAAGCCGGTGTGGAACACCGGATTTCTATTTTTTGTGTCTCCACAAGTGTAGCAGTCCAATCCCTTTGTATCGCATCATTAGGGGGCCTCGAGCTGCAATCGGGGAGGACCGCGGAGGGCCAAACGATTTAACCGTCCTGCGGACCTATCCACCGCGGTGGAGGGATGTATTTACCAAGTCTTCAAATAGTTTTACCGAGGCACTAAATGAAATGAGCTGGCTAGCCGGCGTCGGGAGTATGGAAAGACCATGTCGCATCTTAATTGTAATGGGACGTCTTCCGAGAGTACCTGTAGCGAAGTTTAATGCTTACAACGAACAATTGACAGTCTTATAACAGTCCAACGAGTAAGGGCCTCCGGCTGTGTTAAGATATGTAACACGGAGACCCTTGACTTCCCGAATGAGGTCGCCATGTGGACGAGATGACCGATCCATAACAATTAATCATAGAGCCCCGTAAAAACTGGGTGTTGTGTATCGGCCCGCGTGGCGTGTGATACACGTCTCGTGTGATTCGTGCAGATACACCCCCGAGTGAGTGGTATGCTTTTGAAGTTCGCACTTTGATCCATGCTCTGGACAAAATTAGCCTCCATCGGTGTGAAACAATGTTTTTCTGTTATAATGTGAGATTTTTACTCTCTATATTTTCATCCCGCTGTTCAGTGCGCGATCACACAAGCTACTCTTCAGGAAAATTCTGTTGGTACAAATGTGCCTCGCATCTCGAGGTGTTGGTATTATAAAGAAGGAGAATACAGAAGATATATTATAAATTTATCAAAGTATCCCTGAAAACTGAAAAGTCGCATATGGATCCTTATCATATAGCTGTGTCTATATATATACTGAAGAACCTGTGACTAACGACTCCTCGCGTATATGGTAAATACTGATGGCGATCTCGGTCTAAAAGTGAGCGCTCGTTTATAAGTTTTCTAAGCCAGTGTTGAGCTAACACTCTATAATTAAGTGAGTATGATGCCGAGAGTGAGAAATTAATCTCTTATCGTATTATTACATTTTTTTTCTTATATCTATTAGATTTACAAGTTTCCTTATGCGTGCTAAGAATAGATAAAATCTCCGATCTCGTAGACGAGCACGTTATATTATCTCTATGATCAACGCAAAAATGTGATTCTGACTATCTTATTCTCTATATCTTTCTCACTTTGTTGATAATTATGCCATATTGTGTGAATTTATGAGTATATTATATTTATTGTCATGACACTATAAATTAAACATCTAGAATCTATCGTATGATCACGGACTTATGTATATGCTATGAAATGCACACAGCATAAACGCATGAACTAGTGTGAAATAACCAGCATGCTCCACCAATGTATTTTCCGTTTTTTTTAGGTAACCTTTGTGCGTTATCAGCATTAATAGGTTATATTTAAGTGAGTATATCTATTAGACGTATGACTAAGGAATCCAGTTGAGAACTCGCACGAACGCGGCGAAACCATGGTAAGTATATATTATACAGATATGTCTACCACATAACACCACGTCCAAAAACCCCGAGCGAGTCTATGATGGCTTTCCAAGAAAGCAATTTTTAAATTTGAAACTACAATACATTATTATATCTATATAATATTTATTATTTCAAGGTAATAATCATAACTGATATTTTTATCTCACTTTTATATTAAATTAACAGATATCTTACTACCTTTATATATATATATATATATATATATATTAATATATATAATATAATTATATATATATATATATTGATATATATATTATTGAGGGAAGATATTTATTCTTATATTAACTGATAGATTAAGTAATAAATTAAATAAGCATTTATAACGAATTACTTTAAACGTTAAAATAAAAACAAATGTAAGGACTAATACGGAATAAAACTCTATAATAATTCTATTCTTATTTGAGATATATAATAATATTAATATGCATTTTTTTTACTTTCGATTCAAAATTTAAAATGTAACCACGTCAACTAGACTCTCTAAAAAGTTGACAGGCGCGCCCCACACTATAACAAATTCCCCTCCTCGGGCCCCCCCCCCCCCTACACAAAAAAAATGTGAAAAAGGGGCTATTTTATGAGAAGTTTTAGATAGGGGGCTGTTAGTATTATATATATATAATATATATCATATATATATATAATATATATATATATATATATATATATCATATATATATATATTTATTATATATATATATATATATATATACTATAATAAATATATCTATATATATAATATATATATATATTATATAATATATATATATATATATATATTAAATTTTACGTTTCTAAGGAAGCTAAAAATAAGTATACAAATAGGGTGAGAACAGTTAAGGGGGTCCTCCGAGGAAACCAGTGTGTCAAAATGAAGCATACGAAAACTATTTCAAATAGAGTAAAATTTTTTTTTTCTTTACTTAACAAGTAAAGTAATCACAGAATTTTTATTCTTTTAGATATATTTTTTTCTCTGTTTTGAAATTTGATAAACTTGTCGGTTGTGTGACTACTTTGACAAACACAAATCACTCACAACTCTCTGTGATAGACGCACTTATTTGAGGACCCTACACACGTACAATTGAGTGAGTTTTTCTTTTTCGTGAGCTATGATATTAATGGTAGTGTTGCTGAGGAATTAACCCTGCTGGCAAAATTGCCGTCGCCCTTTTTTTTAAAAAAAATAAAAAAACAGAAAGATCGAAAGGATTTAGCGCGTATGGAGTATGATATCATGAGGAGTTTTCTCTGGCAAGAGCGGAACGAGTGAAGTACAGGGATCCCTAAACCAGAGAACGTTATATACCAGGATTTTATGAGGACGGCTAATAGTGCCGTTATACCTTCATTAGAGCCCACTGAGAGATGAACCCACCGTTCCCCCTCAACGCCTGCGTGCGCGGGCTGTACGGGTAATTTTTTTTTTTTTGATGTGTCCTCGATCGAAACGATATACCACTAGTGAGGCGTCCGGTTCGGAGACCTCTCATTCTTGTGGGAAGATACTCCTCAGGCCGCTCATTCCTCTCTCCGCACGCTTTTTCACTTGGTGAGTGAGGCTTATAATATGGGATTCTGAGAATCCAGGAGAGTCGTGGAGTTTTCTTTTTTCGGAGCTTTTCATCATAGTTATTATTGGCTTTCACCTACTAATTTCTCAATATCATAACGGTTATTCTACAGCTACAGAACTCTTACACCCCATCTCTATAGACAGGACGATCATATTAATAAGTATTGATTATATTATTATATATACTATTAATATATATATTATATTATATATATATATATATTACATAAATATTATATTAATTTAATATATATAAATATATAATATAATAATATATATTAATAAATAGATATATATATATATTAATATAATATATATATATATGATATATATATATATATAATATATATATATATATACAACATATAAAAGTAAAAAGACCAAAATATAAGCGCTTCGGAAGTTATAAGAATTAAAAAAGTAAATGCAGCGATAAGTAATTCGTCTTATTTTTTATAAGGATGTTTCGATGGACTGACTGTTCACTTATTATATATATTATAATAATTAATATATATATATATATATATATAATATATATATATATATTATATATATATATATATATGATATTATATATATATATATTATATTATATATTAATATATATATATATATATATAGTATATATATAAATATATTAATATATATATTAATTATATTTATATATATTAGTATATAATATATATATATAATAATTATAATATTAATATATATTATATATATTATAAATATTATTAAATATATATATAAAACTTACCTAACTATCTACTTTAAAACGTATGCTTTATACCCCCTTATGAGTAGGACGATATATCTATACTTCATACATCTGTGAGTATTTAATAAAATTTCTGGTTAAATAATTAAAAATCCCAATGAAGACGAGAGACACGAGAAGCATACAAGTTTTTCTTAAGCCGGGACCACTAGGAATATCGAATCACTTTAAGGGCGGCTATCCTCAAACATCAACGAACATCCAAACGTTTTCGCTAGTCAAGTTTTAATCTTGCCTCCAGTAGATAAAACTATCTCACATAACTGCTACGTCGTAGTAGAGTATATATATTTGAGTATACAAGCAGTCCATCTCGTATGAGAGGAGGCGACTCAACCTCCTGACTCATATAATATATATATATATATATATTAATATATATAATATATATTAATATATATATAAATATCATATAATAATATATTATATAATATAATATATATGTATATATATATATATATATATACATTAAAAACATATATCATTATTGCGTGCTATAGTGATATAGCTATAGTGGAGTATATAAATTATTATTTAGTATATATGCGTGATAGTGGCAAAAATCCTGAGCGTATAGGTAGATCAATATGTAGTATACCTAATACCACATATTATATATATTATATAATATATATATATATATATAATATATATATTATAATTATATATAATAATATATTATAATATAATATATATATTAATATTAGATATATTAATATATATATTTATAATATTAATATAATATATATATATATATATATATATATATTTGTGGATGTATTATAATAAATAAATTTAGTTGCAGTACGATTACTAACCATTTTAGAACAAATCCATTTTGTCTCTCCCATTCATCGACTCTGTATTCACTAATCAAGAATACGGACTATCGGAGGAATTCGTCATTGGATTTAGCTACCTCGGCGACTCAGCTCATAAACGTTTGAAAGTTAACAAGCGCGGATTGAGCTGAGACCTGTAACAGAAATATATAATTGATGGATGAGTCTAAAACTTTAATAAAATGATTATTATTATAGTTATTCAATTTGAAAATCTATTTTTTTTTTTTATTTTATTTTTTTTTTATTTGTATATTTTTAAATTGAAAATACTCACTCAAAACGGAATTTAGGCGAAATTTTTTCCTTGCAAACTATTTAAAAAGTTAAATAACTTGTGGCAATTTCTCATACACATAGAAACCACTACACAAAACACATCATACATTCACACTACACACAACTCACACACACATATAACATTTTATATATATATATAAAGTGGTTGGACCCGGAGGGCCAAAGTAATGTCTTGTTATGGAAAAGGAATTTTATTTTTATTTTTTATATATTAAAACCCTCTTCTCAAGGAAAGTCTACCAACTTATTAAACTCTTCCATTTACATATTACAACTTTATATAAATAATCATTAAAATATTGTAGTTTAAGAATCATTTTAATTAGCAACTTAGGTTGCACTTGAAAGAAATAATTATTTTAAGATTGTTTAAATTTAGTAAATAATGATTTAAGTAAATTTTATAAATAAATTATAAACAAAAATAATTATTACAAACTCACTAAGAGTACGCTACATATAATATTTAAAAGTAAAGATTTATCTAATATTCATCACACAATGAATAATTTATTTTTTATTTTTTTTTTTAGTAAAAACAATTTTAAAATCATATTTCATAATACAATGTGTGATATATGTATTTATATATTATAATATATACTATATATTTAAATACCACCTTCTTTCCCAGACAAGGGTGTAGAGTAGCTATACATATATTAACATATATAGATATAATATATATATAGTAATATATAGGCTATGTAATAGCTATATATCTAAAAAGGCTGTATATATATAGCAAAGCTATTTTAAGAAAAAATATATATATACTATATATTAATATATATATATATATATAATATATAATATATATATATAATATAATATATATTATATATATATTATATATATATATATAGTATATATATTATATAAATATATATTATATATATATATAATATATTAATATTTAAATTAAATAGAGATCTATTATATACTATATAATATATAATATTAATATAGATATATATATAATTGATTATAATATATAATACTATATATATATATAATTAATTATATAATATATATATATATATATATATATATATATATATTATTTATAATAGTATATATATATTATTATATATATATTATATATATACAACGGATAAATATTATAGTTAATTACCTAACGTATTAATCAATCCCGCATAATTTATTTAATTTAATATGTGTAAGGAGATGAGCAAGAAGAAGTCGTTTCCTTTATGTATAACAGTATTCGTATATATTATATTATATATATATATATTATATATAATTATATATATATATATATATTATATATATATTATAGTATATATAAATTAAGTATATATATATATAAATATATATATATATATATATATATAAATGTATAAATATTTATCTAAAGGTGATATTTCTTTTAAACTGAGAGATTAAATATGTACTGTATTTTTTTCCCATTTTTATGCTCCTATACCCCTACACCCCTACACCCCCATCCCACATACACATGTTGTTCCACTTCATAAAAAAAGTAACTGTAACGTAATATTTGAGTTCATTTGAATAACAATTATGATCTGTTGTTAATAGATTTGAAAATTTATAACTTGTCGGATAATAAGTGAGCATACTTGATTATCGCCGAATCTCTAACGATGTACGTATCTCTAATGAGATGCAAAAAAGAAACGGAGCAGAACCAATAAAAAAAAACGAAAGAAAAAAAACAAATTTATGGAGATCGACTATATAGAACTGTCCACTAAAATCCAGTGCATTCATGATTAATCTACTTAGCCGTCATATTATAAAACGTGCCTCTGAGAGTTTATGAAGAGGCGTGTGCAGACTATGGTGTGCATGTGTGTAGCATGTTACAATACTATAAGCATGGAACAAGTAGAGAAGCTCTTTCTTTCGTTCCTTGTTGATTCTTCACTCCTACCATAAATTAATATTATAGTATATCAACAAAAAAGTAATAGCAAAAAAAAAAAGTCAACGATATATTCTACTTCACATGCAGAATATCTGAAGAGTAGCGAGAAGCCACAGCTGACCATGTGTTAAACCATTTGGAAAGCTTTATTTCGGCTTTCCATGTTCCGATCTGGTTTCTGTAAATACTATTGTCAACATAAATGAGGAATGACGTAAGAAAAAACTTTTGCTCACGCTCAGCGAAGAAGGTACTGGGCATCTCTCAGATAGCAAGAACAAAGTCATATTTGTGAACAATGTGAATCTAGTTTATTTTTATATGTGTATCTGTGTATTTTTTATAGTTTCTCCTCTTTATATTTTTTTTTTTATTTATCTGTCTTTTTGCTATATGCAAGCTACTAACTCCGAGAGTTCTACTCATCGGTCTACAGCTCTACTTACGCATCACCTGACATGCTACTCTGCATAGTAAACCTTATATATATATATATTTTTACATTTAATCGTAGAAAAAAGAAGCAAAAACATTGTTATAATTTTCTAGTTAATATATAATTATATATATTTAATATATATTAATATAATATTAATATATATATATATAATATTAATATATATATATATATATATAGTATATATACTATTATACTATATAATATATATATATATATATATTATATATATATTTATAGTATATTAATATATATATTATAATATAATAATATATATATATATATATATATATATATATAATATTATATAATATATTATATTATATTATTAATATATATATAATATTGAGTATATATATTAAATCTATCGTTTTCTTCTTAAAAAACTAACAATATAATAATAATTTATTATAAAAAAATTAAAAAGATGATACCCCCTCCCCTCACCCCCCCCCCCTGGTATCCAACTAATCCAGACCATATTATAAAATAAATAATAATATGATAAAATGGTATAGGATAATATATTTAATAATAGGATAGGTATTCACATCAATCTCAAGTCATTATCAGCCAAGTTAATAAATATAAAATATTTATAGATTATAAGAAGACCAGTTTATTCATATCACGGCAGTGCTACCCACCCAACATCACCACACACATCACTACATAACACTCTTTAGAGAAATAATATGAGCGATTAAACCTCAAAAATTGAAGACCCTTAATACATTTTATTAAGGTGATCTTATTTAAATATCTTTATAAGATTTGTTACATTTTAATAATAGTAGAACATGATTTCAGGTAAGTTATTTATCTAGCTAACACAATAAACGACCTTTTGTAGCTGTTCAATATAAAAAAAATATAAATTCGAAACCTGTGATGCTATGAGTAATTCTGTTACTTAAACCTCAATACTACTCAATAAACAAGGCAATGGGAAAAAAAAAAACTAGGTTACTTATTCCATAATAATTTACAGCTCTTTCTATTACCCTTTGAGGTAACATCTTTTGTGAGCCCACAAGAAATAATTATATTATTGATTATATTATATTATTATATTATTATATTTTATTATTTAATATATATTATATTATATATTATTTATATATATAATAATATATATATACTATTAATATATATATATATATATTATATAATATATATTATTAAATATATATAATATATATATATTATATATATTAGTATAATATATATATATATATATATAATATTATATATATTAATATATATATATATATTAATTAATTAATTATATATAGTATATATAATATATATTAATATATATATATATATATATATATATCATAATAAGCAAGGCTTGGAGTTCGTAAATATAATAAATTTTTTCTCGTACTCCTAAATTCATAAATATATAGTGAATATTTTCGCACTCAAACTCCTACATTAAACTAATAAGATATTATTCTAGAACTTCCTGAGATACTCCATACTATAATACAAAAATATTTATCTCGAACTATTCTACGACTACAGTACAATAAATATAAAATTTTATATATATAATTCGTAGCTCGACTTCAGACAAACTAAATTATTACAAATGCTTAATACTAGGTATAAAAGTATCAATAAGTAAATAACATTATAAAAGATGCTCATAGGTGATATGTATGTATGTATCGTGAGCAACACATCTAATCAAGCTTTCGTAAAACAAATATAATTAACGTAATTATAATGCAAATTATTTTCATTTTTATTATAAAACAGCCGTGCGGTTATTTTCTATTATTTATTTTTTTTGTTACAATTATTAGAATGAGCGAATATCGAAGTCATCATAAATTTAATAATAATTAAATTTTATAATTCAAATAATATAAATAATAATAA
>JABUQX010008089.1:0-2500 GCA_015478945.1 Trachelipus rathkii
GAGATACTAGAGATCTTTTGAAATTTGAAATAAAAACATTTGTTTGTTATTTATGACTTTAACTTTATTTTGCTTCCTTTTCCATAGTTGTACATTGCAGTCCTCTATAAGCGTAGCGACAGCAACTGCTGCTCTTAATCATATTTAAAATATAATGTTTGTTTTGAAAGATTTCCAATCAAACATTAATGAAACCTTTCAAGGCATTTCGAAGTTGCCACAGAGCTTCTGCTTTTATGTTAATGAAAAAAATGAGAAATGCTTCACATGAGAATCAATGTAAAATGAAAATTAAGACATAGGGCAATTACAATTTCTTTTCTTGATGATTTTTTCAAACTCATTAAAGAGCAAGTACGTGGATACTTAGATACATACTTACTCAAATTTTTGTAAATTCACTATACATCCATCGAAAATCTATGAACAAATCTTTACGCATTTTTGTAAATAAATTTATATATTAGTCTCATTTAGATTGTTAGGAATTTAGCATTTACTCGCTCCAAAACTGCACTCCAAATAAATAATTCCCTACTCTGAAAAGACTCAAACATACTTTTTCAATTTTGCAAGGAGAAGAACGTAACAGAAACTGACTTTAATGAGTGTTCATCATAGCTTCATAATATAAACGAAAGGAAATATCAATCATTTTGCTGCTAACAGATCAATGTGAAGAATTTTTATATAATAGAAAAATCTTTTATGTATTTTGAAATTGCTATCAACTTAATATATATAATATTTATATATATATATATATTTATATATTATATATATTATATAATATTGTATATAATATATATATATATATATATATATTATATATATATGTTTGGTTATTTTTTTTATCAAAAAAAAAAATTTTTTTTTTTAATATCTACGGAGCATATATATATATATTATATAGATATATATATATTATATATATATTAATATATATATATTTATATATTATATATATATATATTTTTATATATATATATTTTAATATATATATATATATGAGAGAGAAGAGAGAGAGAGAGAGAGAGAGAGAGAGAGAGAGAGAGAGAGAGAGTAGTGCTTTCGAAGTGAAGAGATTACGTATCCTCTTGGGGCATTTGGGGTACGTAGTGCATCCTAACCTCCAGTGCTATGGTTCGCACCCCTGTTGCTCTCACATCAACACTCTACTTACACATAAGTAGACTCTCCGTATCACATACAGACCATGAAACACTAATACTATTACAGACATCATCTTTTTTTCTCATATATATACGCTGTAGGAACTCTTTCTCCCACACCCCATTGTGTGTGGGAGAAGAGTTCCTACAGCGTATGTTCTGCTTATCGTAGGAGGCGACTAAAGGGGCAGTGGTAGTTGAGCTGGGGACCCCTACCACTAATTTATAAACCAGAAATACTTATGCATGCCTTGGACCTGCATGGAATATTAGAGAAATAAATGATGAGGAAGAGAGGTGATGAATTATTTATAAAGGATAAATTTGATTTTTTTACTGTGTGTGAAACATAGATGAAAGAAAGTGGTGTAGAAGTGTAATGTGGAATGAAATGTGTGTGTATGCTGGGGTGGAGAGAAATAAGAGGGGTAGAGAAAGAGTTGCGAGTCTGATGAAGTGACTGTGCACAGTGTTCAGTCATTTTTGTTTGTTTGACGTACTAGAATTAATGGTATATATGGTATGGTCCATCTGAAGGGTGATGGTTTGAGAAGTGTAAACTTCTGGATAATCGAATGATGTTTTAATGTACGTGAATAGGGGCTTCAGATTGATTGTGTTTTGTGACCTAAAATGGTTGGATAGGTGATCGAAAAATGGATGGTATATCTGGTTTTGGGGTTGAGGGAGAAAATAAGAATGGTAGGAAGGTGACTGATTTCTGTGAGGAGAGAGGTATGTGTGTAAGTAATACATTCTTCGGGCACAAGATTATTCATATAAGTATACAAGAGTTGGGGCAAGTAGAGATTGTATCGGAGCGAAAAATATAAATTGTTTTTGTGTTGGTGAAAGGAAATGTTGAAGTATGTGATGGGATGTTAAATGGGTGAGTGAGTTGCGGAATGAGATATTATATCATTATCGTGTTTTAGGGAGGGGCTTGGACGGAAAGGAAAGAGAGAGGATGAAAGTGGGAAAAATTAAAAGTTGGAAATAGTGAGCAAGGTTATAAGGAAAAGCATGTGAGAATACTTGCAAATAAATCAATTGAATGTGAACAAAATGAAACTGAACAAATCTGGACACAAATGAAAAAGTATTTGTTAGTAAAGTGAATAAAGAATTTTATAGAACAAAAAAGTAGAAGTAAGATGTTAATAGTAGAATGGTGGAAAGAAGAGGTGATGCAAGCAGTTAAAAGTAAAAAAGAGGCTTGGTTGAATACTCTAAAAGGAAGTGATAAAGAGGAAAAGGAAGACAAATACGGGCATACGTAGGAGGAAACAAAGAGGAAAATGAACAGTTTATAAGGAGGATGAATGGGG
>JABUQX010008089.1:22500-30000 GCA_015478945.1 Trachelipus rathkii
ACTCGCATTCCACTCCATTGCGTCGCCCTCTGCAATACAAGGGGTTGCCTTGCTGGACTCCAGCATGAGTTTTTGCGTGGAGTAATTGAGAACCCCAGACTTAGTTCGTTGTGGTGCCTCTCATTCTTTCCTGCTACTTCTGTTCTGGGAACTACCTTGCTTCTCTGTTTTTCCACTATATTTAATCTTCCTCCTCTTTACATACGCCTCACGTCTGCGCTCAATATCACACTGCCATGAGAGATTTGCCTTAGGCTGGGAATTGCTGGGCGTGGCGTTTTATTTAATGAGTTATTATGTTTCCGCTGGCGCCGGGGTTGCGAGATGTAGTCGGATAATCGCTAACGTACAGTGAGCTGATCGGGAAAGGTTCTGGTGGCGTCGCCATCGGAAAGAACACACCGATCGGACAGCTAACGAGGAAGAGGAGGTCAGAAGGGAATGGAGTAGCACTCGCTAGATGCACGAGCCGACGGGAGAGTAGGGATATAGAAGACACCGCTACGATGATGTTGTGTTCCAGATCAAAGAATGTGCAGTCTCGTGGGCCATAGAATACCTTTATGATTAGAGTCGCATAGCCCCGCAGAAGGCGCAGGGCCACATCGACCATGCAAGCGGAGAGCTGAGGCAACAGAAGCAGTCCCAGAAACAGGATCCGCATGGACAAGGCGCAAGGCGAAGGCGTGGTAGTAGCGGTATTAGCAGATGCATGCTGCCCGCGAACAACCGAGCCGCTCCCATGGCGATTTAGCATGCCCGACTGACCTGTCACCATGAGTACGCCTGCATCACTAGGGATCAATCGAAAGAGATCTCCGCTCAACGTCAGGCGAGTCACAGCCGCGATTCGCTGCATTGATCGCGCATCCTGCAGAAGCACGGAGACCGCCGCCCCTGCCACTGGCCTAGACTGAGGAGGAGCATCGGAGCGAGCATAATCGCTCAAATCACAGACATCCGAGCCGTTGATGGGTGCCCGCGTCGCACGGCATCGAGACGCACAGTCGAAGTTCCGCGACGAGGCAATCTGGACGCCCGAGGCCGGCGAGACCGGCGAGCGGACCGGCGTCCTAGGTGCTTCAGCTCGTTCTCGGCCCTCGATCTCCATGGCGTCCGCCGGATGGGCGACCCGTTTTTTCCTTGCACTGTCGCGCGAGCGGTGCGCTCCCGTGCGGGCGCCTGTCCGCGTGTGGTGTGGGGGTAACCGGGGGGCTAGGGGGGGACGTAGGATGGATGCTCCGCGGGGAGCGTGATACGACGGATGGTTGGGAGGCCGGGGCGGTCTGTCCCGCCCGCACGGCCAGACCGGGCGGTCCTCCGCTCCGGGCCCCCTCGCCATTGAAAAGGGACTCGCCCGCGAGTGTGGTTAACTGTAAAAAAAAAAAAAATATAATATATAGGGTTATATATATATATATATATAGTATATATATATATATTATATATATATATATATATATATATACATACTATAATATATGCAACAAATTGGATTCATTAATAATTTGTTTATAAAATAATTTTGTATATTTGATGTGAATACTTCGTAATAATTACGAAAATATGGCGCAAAATGCCATAATTGTAAAGTTGTAACGGTTGGCAAATTGCCCCTCAAAAAGTTGCTCATGTCAATGTTTTTGTAGTTATTAATTCTAGCCCGCCAATGGAGAGAGATATAAACAAACAATCTTAGCGCACGACGCTTTATAAATTTTGTAAATAAATTAATAACTAAATAAAAACTAAAACGAAGTTATCTTTCAATTAATACAAGTGACATAAAATAAGAAGAAAATAATATAAAAATAAAGTTTAAAGGAAAGAAAATCTATACTTTTCGTTGGAAGGCTTAGACCCCAGACTAGTCCTTCCACGTTGGGTTGGTGATCCCGGAGTGACTTACGAATTAACAATAAAGAAATAAAATATAAATTACGAATTGTTGAAATAACTATATATAGAAAAAAAAAAAAAAAAATAAAAAAAAAAAAATTAAAGTAAAATAAAAAATTTAAAAAAATAGGCCAATATAAGCCTAGGCTACTCACGCACGCACATAATTGCGTTCAACAATAACAATAAAAAGACTATTGGTTTTAGTGCATTCATAAATAAAGCAAGAAAAAAATCTACAGATATAAAAGTGAAAAACATAATAATAAAGAAAAAAGTTTTAAGTTAAAACTAGGCCTAGTACTAGTTTAAGAGCTTAGCCTACGGAACTATCTGTCCCTCTTAGGGCCTATATAAGTAAGCTACAACTATTATTGTAGCAACAGGCCTATTTTTATAAATAAATGGTTTAAAAAAAAAAATTTTTATTTTTATTTTTTTGACAATTTTACAAAATTAGCCTACTTGGGTAATTGTGTAGTTAAAGTGAGTCAAGTGCTTTTACTACAAAATAACTAATAAAACAGTGAAATAAAGTTTTTAAGTGAATGTACAATTAAGACTGTGTAAAAAAAAAAAAAAAAAAAAAAAAATAAGGAAATAAAAAAAAAAAATAAAAAAAAAACTTTTTTGTGAATTACAATAATGACTTCGACTAGAAGCAGGTCTGGTGCTCAAAATTTAAATAATCCACCATCTGGAATTTCTATACATCATGTAGATGTTGAAATAAATGAAAATGATGGACAAAAGGAAAAATCCTAAATAGAAACGATGGTCCATAAATAAAAATAACTATCGTTGAGAGTGATGTTTCATCAGCACCCATCACCCGTAACCACATCGAAGAACTAGGAAAGTACTCTCTGTGCAGGATATTCCTCGGTTTGAAACAAGGGATGTGGGAAAGTGGTTAGATAGAGTGGAATTTCTATTTAGCCTATATTTTGTTACTGATAATATTGAAAAAGTTCAACTTCTCGGTCCTCTCTTACCTTCGGCTATAACTTCAAGAATAAGCTATCCTATCAACGACCAAACATATGAAGAATTGGTTCGCCTTGTAACTGAAACTTATGCTCCATCTGATAAAGAGAAAGCTGAAAACTTATTTCGGCAGGAGCTTAAACCTGGTGAAAAGCCCACAGCATATCTTAACAGAATTAAAGCATCATTAGGAATCCGCAGTTATCAATGGCTTCTACATCAAAATGAAAACCTTATGAAACAGATGTTTCTTCGTGTTCTACCTGAGGATCTGGTACCGTTATTAACGGTATTGAAAGGGGATGCGGATATTCATAAATTGGCCGAAGCAGCTGACGTGTTCATGGAATCCCAACGTCATAAATCAAAATCCTATCCAGATTATTCAGTCAATGCTGTGACTCCATTCATCCCTACCAGGGCAAGTGATCCCCAACCTAGGAAAGAAGACCACATTTCACACAATGATTTGGCCCAAATAAACAATCGACTAAGTGAGATGTTCCAGAAGTTGGAGGCCCTCACATATCAAGTAAATCAATTAGATCTGCAGATGTCTCGTAATGATAATGGTTGGGACAGAGGTCGCTCTCCTGGCTGGGACAGAGGTCGGTCTAACCGTCGTCGATCACCTTCAGGATTTAGAAAAGATGGACCCCTTTGCTACTACCATTTCACATTCCGTGAAATGGCTAGCAGGTGCCAAGGAGGCACTTGCAAAATGGCTCATTTGTTGGCACAAGCGCCATCACATAATAATGCTGGACCTACTTCCCTACCTTCGCAGGGAAACTAAGTATAGGGGTGGAGTTACGCCCCTGTACAAAGAAAGTGCGTTTTAATCCAGTGGTAACTCGTAAAATTTGTAAGTACAAAAGTAGTTTTAATAATATAGAACGTATTAGGGAGGACAGCTACCCCCAACCAAATTCGAATAATAATTACAATATAGGTAAAAATGTTGATACAATTTTGCATGCTAATAAAAATAATATCCAGGTTCATGTTCATTCAAGTGAAAATGCTAATAATGGCGTAAAACAATCTGTTTTATGCGAGAGAGCTTCTCAGTTGAGTGAAAATGAATCTTGGTATAGGGAAAATTTGATTTCCTCCGATATTAGTGTTAAGGGTAAGGATATGCATTATCAAGGTAGCGAACAGTCAGTTATAGGGCTGGAATCTTTAATTCCAAGCCAAAATACTGCGATGCGGGTTGAAAATGCAGATTCTTGCAATGGGTCAGTGCTTCCCAAAGTTTTAAATGTAAACGAATGTAAAAATTTTGCAAATAATTGTCTCCTTCGTATATATGACGCTAATTCTAAGCAATTATTTTTGTTAGATACGGGGAGTTCATTTTCTATTTTAAAGGCTTCTGCAGAACAAAAGAAAGATCCTATTGGCTTTCTTACAGCTGCTAATGGAAGTCAGATTAACATTTATGATTGTATAACTAAAAAATTAAATTTCCTGCTAAAAAGGGACTATGAGCATATATTTTTAATCGCTGATGTAATTGATAATATTTTAGGGATAGATTTTTTTACTAAATATAAATTTAACCTAGATTTTAGCTCAAATATTATAATTGATGCCACAACTGGTCTATCATGTGAAGTCATTCAAGGGAATGATTCTGAAGCACTACCCATAACAAATGATTTTAATTATATAAATTTAACTCTTTCTCCTAAACTTCCTTCCGCGCCTTCCCTTTATACTTCTCTATTAGGTGAATATAAAATGTTGTTTGATGATTTATATAAAATTTTAGAAAATGTTAATGTGAGAGATAATAATTATAATAATAGTATCCCTGGGGGTAGCTATCAGGACAATGCCTCCTACAAGTGTAATAAAAATAGAAATGAAATAAGTATGAATAAAAGTGATATTAATAAAGAAAGTGATTTTAATAATACAAGTGAAATAGGCTTTACAAAATTTCCCCTTACCCCCGCTGAACAAAATTCCTTAAATGAATTAATTCCTTATAAATTTAAAGTTATGGGTTCCCCAATAAACATTAAAAGTCGCAGAATCTCTACTAGTTTATATGATAAGGCCAAAGAAGAGATAGGCAGGTTAGTAAATGCTGGGGTACTTTCTCCCTCGCACTCACCTTGGGGATTTCCGATTTCGGTACTTTCTAAACCTAGTGGTGGAGTCCGAATAGTAGCCGATTTGAGATTACTGAACAAACGAGCTGTTCGAGACAATTTCAGTCTCCCTAACTTAAATGACTTTACGAACTTACTTCACGGGTGTAAAGTATTTTCTGTTTTAGACTTAAAAAAGGCATTTTATAACCTTAAAGTCCACCCTGATTGTCGAAAGTTCTTAACTATAAATACTCCTTTTGGCAGTTTCTCATATAATAGTATTGTAGAAGGCTTCCATTCCAGTCCCACTAGTTTTACAAAATACATATCTTTAATTCTTTCTAAAATCCCTAACATTTTTATATATATTGATGATATCCTCATCGCCACTCCTACTCATGATGAACACATGAAGATTTTAGAAATGGTACTAGACCGGTTGAAATCTTTTAATTTGAGACTTAGTGCTGATAAGTGCCAAATTGGACAGTCTCGGGTTACATATTTAGGTTTTGATGTGTCCGAAGGCTCCATGCTCCCTAATGAGGATAAAACCACTGCTATTATGAATATCCCAAAACCCAAGACTATCAAAGATTTACGTTCTTTCATAGGCAGTCTAAACTATTTTCGCTCTTCTCTTCCTGGTATTTCTGAAATTATTTCTCCTCTTCTTTCTTTTCTCAAAGGTGCACCATACTCTCAACGCAGAGTAAAATGGAATCCTGAGGCAGAAGAAGCCTTTAATATGGCCAAATTGGCCCTCAAAAATGCTATACCTTTGGGTTTTCCTTCTAATAATGCTCAAATATCTGTTTTCACTGATGCTAGTCAGACAGCCTTGGCAGGTGTGGTAGTTTCTACAGAAAATGAAAAAACAGTTCCGCTTGGATTTTACAGTTATCGATTGAATCCTACTGAAATTGGTTATAGTATATATAGCAAGGAACTCCTTGCCTTGGTTAAAACAATTAAGAAATTTTCCCATATAGTAGAAGCAAGAAAGGTAGATGTGTTTTGTGACAATCTTTCAGTCACACAGTCACTTAAAAAAGAGACTGATGCTAATCACTTGCTAGCAAGGGAGCAGCGTTACCTAACTTTCTTGTCAGAGTATGATTTGACTGTACATCATATTAAATCTGAAGAAAATATTCTTGCAGATTTCTTGAGTAGAAATCCAGCTCAGAGAACCACTGAATGGCCATCAAATTTGCCCACTCCTTCCCACTTTCTGCGGAAAAAGGTAGAATTAGATTGAGCAACAAGCGTCTTCTCTTCAAATTGGGAGATCAGAATACCTGAAGCAGAAGAGTCAGTTCCGAAGTATCCTGTGATGAAGTCTTGGTGTCACCAGATTTTCTACCCCAGCAGAATTCTTCAACAGAGGATGACGGTTATGCTCTTGCATCAATTTTCAATATTTCCACCAATGATGTATTTAAGCTTTTTCAGTGTAAGATTGACTACAAAGAACTGCAAGCAGCACAAGAAGCTGATGTACAACTTCAGAAATATTTAAATAACCAAGAAAATACAGGTCTTAAGCTTACAAAAAGACTCTATTATTATCGGAATGACTTGGTCTCACTAGTCGTTGATGAATCTATTCCACTTTCACCACGTGTCTTTGTTCCAGAATCCTTTATTCTTCCTGTTATTTCTTATTCTCACTCTTTAGGGCATTTTGGTGTTAAGAAAACTCTGGCATCCCTTAGAAAGCGCTTTGTATGGAAAAATATGCCAAAGTACGTAAAGCAATTTGTACAAAGTTGTGATGCATGTCAGAGGTCTAAATCTCTTTTCGCAAAATAAGCCCTCCATATGAATCTTATAGGCCAGTATCGGCCAAATTTCAAGTAGTCCATATTGACATTCTTAAAATGCCTCAATGCAAAAGCTATAAGTACCTTTTAACATTGATTGATAGGTTCTCCCGTTATCTCTTTGCTTTCCCTTTAAAAAACATAGAAACCTCAACCATAGTGGAGGTAATTACTAGAGAATTTCTACCCATAGCTGGAGTGGTAGGAACTTACATTTCTGATAGAGGAACGCAGTTTACGTCGGACTTATTCAAGAGTGTGTGTGAGGAGTTAGGATCCCGGCATAACTTTACCTCCGCCTATACCCCACAAAGCAATGGCCTCATCGAAAACTCCCATAGAACATTGTTGAGATCTTTGCGAGCCATGCTGTCGGATGAGTTGGAAGATGTGAAGTATTATTGGCTAGATCTTCTCCCCATTGTGCTATTGTGTCTGCGTACTGCCCCATTGAATTCAGAAGGAATCACCCCTGCCATCTTAATGATGGGCCAAAATCCAACTCTCCCTGGAGCATTAATAGATCAGCTGGAGTCCTCCTTCCCCATGTCCATGAAAACTTACGCTGAAAAACTAAAATTATTCTTAGGACTCCCTCTGTCTCCAGAATTTACTGCCAAGAACCCCAAAATATATGTGCCAAATAGTCTGCAAGATGCAAAATTTGTACTAGTTAAAAAACA
>JABUQX010008089.1:35000-50000 GCA_015478945.1 Trachelipus rathkii
AAAAAGATTATACGTAAGCTTATAAGATTGAAATTTGACAGGTTCGAAAGATTATACCTAAACAAAATTAGTTAGGATCGAAATTTGGCAGGTCCAAAAAGACTATACGTAAGCCTATAAGATTGAAGTTTTACAAGTTCGAAAAGATTATACCTTAACAAAAGGAATTTTGGTCTGAAATTTGAAGTCCAAAAAGATTATACGTACGTATACCGAAGAAATTAGGATTGACATTTCACAACCTCAAAAGAGTATTCGTAAACACAAGGAATAGGATTGAAATTGCACAAGTTCACTATCTTAAACCTTATGATATAGAGATGTAGAGGATGTTCACGGAATGGAATCATTGTCATGGAAGTTTACACTTTGTCCAATTCTGAACCAACTATATAAGATATTAAAATATCGTTCCTCTGGTGTATGTGACAGCGCTCTAATCACTGAGCTATGGAGGCTCTGTTTAATAATAATAATAATAATAATAATAATAATAATAATAATAATAATAATAATAATAATAATAATAATAATAATAATAATAATAATAATAATAATAATAATAATAATAATAATAATAATAATAATAATAATATAATAATAATAATAATAATAATAATAACAACAACAACAACAACAACAACAACAACAACAACAACAACAACAACAACAACAACAACAACAACAACAACAACAACAACAACAACAACAACAACAACAACAACAACAACAACAACAACAACAACAACAACAACAACAACCAACAACCAACAACCAACAACCAACAACAACAACCAACATTTAGACTTGGCTATGAATATGACCATGCACCAAGAAACAGCATTGGCATCATATAAAATATTACTGATATTTAGTAGAAAAGTATTGCTATACAAAAACCTTAGAAAGTATGTTCGACATTACTTCCTTTCGATCGAATCTTTATAAACGGCACTTTAAATTCTTCTATTGGCATCTCACCACATTTCCTTTTACACCACTATAATGAAAGACTACCTTGGCTTCTACCTAATTACAAGTCTTTCAACACTTCCGACAACATGACACATGGCTCGTCAACTTTTATTAGATTCTACACAGAAACGGATAAACACAACATATAAAAGCTTTATTAAAAGATATACATATTGGCAACTAATTTACATACTAGACACTAAGAAACCTCATCAATCTCCAGAGTTATTTCCAAAATGGGCATGTCTCTTTCTAGTTAAACGACTCATTCCTTTCAATAAACTCCTACTTAAGTGCATAGACACTTCTAAATAATTAATAGAACATATAGACAATGTTAAAATCTCTCACAGCCTTCCTCCCCAAGTACTTCCGTAATCACCTCACCCAAAAAAAAAAAACCAAACCCAACCCAAACACAATTTTTTATTCAACTACAATCTCCTTCTTCACCCAATACCCTTTCACAACAGCGTCCACCACAACAAGCCATTTTACTTCATCCTCCCCACCTTCCTCCTTCTTCACCTCCTCCTCCAATTTCTACTTCCCCAGCTCCTTCTCAAATAACAGCCCTCTCTTCTCCCACTTCATCAGCTCAACCCCACTCTTCACCCATAATCACCTCTCTTAGTCATACACACACTCCACATTCCAGGACACTACCTAGGACAAATCCATTTCCTCCATCTACAATACAACCAACATCTCACTCCCATCTACATAACCCTTCTCCTAACTTAGACATATTCCTCTCTCCACCACGTCTTTTATCTCCACCTCCAAAGGAAACAATAACACCCCAACCCATTCCCAACCCTCCAAATATATTCTCCCAAACCACTCATCCATCTCCTCCAGATATATCCCCTCCTGCACTCCCCGATTTATAGACACCTTGATCCAAGGTACAAACCATCTATCTCTCATAAACATCCTTCACAACCCCTTTCCATGAAATTACGTAGTCAGATGAAACCACTTCAACCCCAACACCTAAGGCAACTACCACAAAAAAACTATTATTTTCCCTCCCCCTACAGCTGCCCCCTCCTCTGAAACAATCACACGAAGAAATCAAACACGGCTCTTTCCTCCTAATCAGCCCTCCCTCCTTTCTCTCTCTCTCCAAACCTCCTGCACCACCCCCACCTCTATCCTTTGACTCTCCACTCCCTCTACCGCTTAAAACACATTCCTCTTCCACTTCCCATCAAACAAATTTCCTCAGCGCGGGGAACATTTCATATCAATATGAAAAACAAAACACAAATAAGCATTATTTTAACAACTATAAGACTTATTTATGTTAGCATATTGCCCACTTAAAAATTATAAATACCTCAAAGCCGATCATTCAACTCTGTTTGTCCTTTTCTCCTTACAGAAACATGAAAATTATCAGATTCCAACTCTGTTTCTTTTTTATATGGACTACAATCACGGGTTGCAAGTAAATACAGGAAAAATGAAAACTGTTCCTGTGTTTATCGTTCAAAATATGGGAAAGAAGCAGCATGTAATCAAGGATTTGGGATATAAGACCGGAACATGCAGTGGCCCACATCGTTTTAACGGAAGTTCAAGGGTTCTACTATCCGATAGAAGAATTTATTAAAATCCACTATACCTATTTATCAACAAGATATATAGCCAGGTTTCATAACATCGAATAAATTTCACTTCACATACCCCTGCACAATTAAAAGAAAGAAATGAAAAAAAATGAAAAGACACTTAAAGATAAAAACGGCTAAACTAGAAGAATTACTTGCAAATCCTTGGATATTATGACACACAACCCACTTAAACATTATAAAAACGAGGCCTGTTCAATCTGGGCTGTAAAATTTAAAACACTTTTCGGCACCGCCACTTCCGAAGATCTGAAACCACTCGGTTTAAATTCAGAAAAATCATTATTATGTTAAACGCACAGATACATGAAAACACAAAGACCTTATCTCACCTATAAATAAATCGGAGGAACACTAAACACCCTATACAACTATTCCCCTTTCTTTCCATAGATTTTAAATAGAAATTTTCAAAATTAAATTCTTTACTTAAACACGTAAATATCATCATTTGAGGATATCTAAGTTAATAACCATTAAACAACACGCTTTAATCACTTCAAAACAATACATCACATCTCTAAATTTATATTCATAACAATTTCTCATCTCCATTTTAAAGGATATCAAACCTAAAACAAATTCACATCTAAATAGTCACCTCATTCGAAAAATATTTTATTTTTTCCTATACTTGGACTATCACTCACTTAAACCACCCATACCAAGTGTCCACTCTTATTCCGATCTCATTAAGACTCTTTACTCTTACTTCTTCCTTAACTTGGAAGAATTAACAACACTAATTGTGGATCTTAACAACATCGAGGAAATTTTCTCTTTCTTCTTTAATCTGCTGCATCCTACCGACCTCATGCACACCACAAGAAATCCAATTCCATGAGTAGAATGTATTTAAGCAAAGAAATCTTCTTCAAATTGTATATACACCCCTTTTCTAAACAATTCTCCTTACACGGTATCTCTCAACAACCTGACATATTATATCCATCGCCACAGAAAGACCACGCCTCCATAAGCTGCCCCTACGCCAAACCGCAAGTCCTACACAACTACCTAAATTTTATTTCAGACGCTTACAGTTATTTACACCCCTCTTGCATAAAAAATTCATCAATGGCTATCTCTAAACTACAACTGAATTCAAAATTTAACCAATTTTACTCTTGACATCAATCCTATCACCGCTAGATTATTTAAACTACAACTCCAATTAAATGTTTATTGGGACAAATCGATTAGAATACATTGATAAAACTTTTCCAACTCATCTTCTTGTGCACCGAAACACTTAACCATTTCGGATATCCTGTTTTATCACTGTCTCCATTCTCGGTACTTTTCATTCACATATTAAAACGATAAATATTTCCACTCCAACCCAACTCCAAACATGGATTTAAACATCCCACAATTTCGTACTTTTCAAAAACCAGTCCAAACGCTGAACTAACAATTCGTCACTCTAATCCAATACGTACAATGCTTTCCTAGGATTCCTGAATTACATATACATTCACACCATAGCTTTTTAAAAGTCTTCTAACGCCACCGAGTTTCTATGATTGTATGTCATTAGTGCATCCACAAAATTTCATTTTATGTGATACAGATAAAAATGATTATCCGTTTTTAAAGTTACTTCGTCAACCTCTCTCTCTTCTCTCTTCTGCTCTCTCTTTCTTCTCTCTCTCTCTCATCTCTCATCTCTCATCTCTCTCTCTCTTCTTTTCTGCTCTCTCTCTCTCTCTCCCTCCTCTCCCTTCTTTCTCTATTCGGCTCCTTCGTGAATATAAGATCATTAGGAAAGCGAATCCGTCTCCATTTTTATTCATTGCCTTAACAAACATTTTTCATGTGACCGAGCTTGGTATAAAAAAGAGGCACAAATAATATCGAATACAAGACAAGCTTCAGATCGAAAATCTCATAAGATAATCTTGCTTATCAGGATAATGTTGACAATTATTCATCAATGCAAGCCACAACTTCAGGACACCAAGATATACACTATTTAACTATCTATAAATTATTTTTCTCAAACAGCACTTATCACCCATCCTTGATTAGAGCTCAGAGGATAGCCTTACTCGAAAGATATATCTAAGAATTTTTTTTCTTCATTCTTATAATATACTTGAAGCTGTAAGGAGGTAAGCTTTAGTCGCATACATTTTATTTTAAGTCTTCAAACCTATTATTATTTAGGTATATTATTATTATTATTATTTTTATATTATTATTTATTTATTATTATTATTGATTATTATTCATTATTATTATTATTATTAATTATTAGTATTTTTGAATGACATTTCTTCGAATATTAATGAAGCTCAAAAACTTTCAAAAGGTTTTGATTTGTTTTTTTTTTTTATAAATCTTTTGTTTAGGTCCTAAATAGTTATTTGAAATCTACCTTCTCATTTGTAAATGTTATCAAACATCTAATCCATTACACAGAGACCTTTAATTAATAAAAAAAATATATATTACATGCATGCAGGGCCGTAGCCAGAAATTTTTCGGGGGTCGAGATTATAATATATATATATTATAATATATATATATATTATATTATACATTATGCTTAAATATCATCATGTATATTTGCAAAATAAATAAGATAATATATAAATAAAAATATAACAAATATATGATACTGTAAGTTCTGGATATATTATAATATATGAATATATATTACAAAATATAATATATATATAATATATATATATATTATATATATATTAATATATAATATATATATATACTATATTGTACCCTGGATTATGATCGTAACATCGGATAGTCAATTTTCAACAATCCAAAAAAGATATCGTTTTTTATGTAAAAATAATTCTTCAACTTGATCTCTGAGCAACAAAATGATTCTATACTTCTCCTTATATTGTGGAGTACCTATGATGAACACTTATTAAAGCCAGTTCTGTTAGGCTTTCTTCTCCTGTATAGAATTGAAAAAGTATGTGTTGAGCCTTTTCAGAATAGGGAAATGTTTTTTAAATTGCACGCTTTGATGTAATATCAATATATGTAAATATTTTGTAGACTTGTATCATGTCCTCTCTAAGAAATCGCCTTTTTACAGAAAACTCCTTCATCCTCTCCTCATAGCCCTTACTCTCATACCCAGAAATCATCCATGTTGCTCTACGTTATACTCTCTTCAGCATATCTGTCATTTGTTCTTAAATAGGGTCCACGTGAACAATATTTTATACTGGCCTATACAAAGGCAATCATACAAGCTGATCTTATAACTCTACTCTTGTAAACCGATATGCGGATTTATTCCCCTAGGATTCTTATTAGCTTTATTCCTTGGTTTCCCATACTCTGATTAGCTATACTTTCAGATTACTGCTTATAATGACATTTAAATCGTTTTCTTGGTGCAAAAACTCAAGAATCCACCATTCGCATCGGAGTTAAATCTTTTATTTGAGTAACCTAAGTAAAGAACCTTACGCATTTTACTATTAAATTAATTGCAACATATCTTCCTTTGCTGGATTTAATCATTTTAAAGTCTTTATGCATCCATCATTATCTCCCTTAGCTGAGCGTAGCCGAGATGTTGATATCACTCTACAAACTTGGAAGCCTTTACATTTAAGTCCTGGTTCTAAATATTTTATTACATCTATGAGGAACAGCCCTTGACCCAAGAAATCGTACGGACAACAAACTGTCTCCTCATTGCAATTATAATCCCTATATTTGATTCTATTATTATTATTATTATTATTATTTATTATTATTAATTATATTATTATTATATTATTATTATTATTATTATTATTATTATTATTAATTATTATCATTTTTATTTATAAGATTAATAGTTATTATTATTTATTATTATAGTATATTATTATTATATTATTATTATTATTATTATTATTATTATTATTATTATTATTATTATTATTATTATTATTATTATTATTATTATTATATTATGATTATTATATTAATTATATTATTACTCATTATTATTATTAAGAGACTTAAAGCAATCAAAAACTTTGATCGCTTAAATAATTAACAAGATATTAATTTTATTTTTTCCTTGTAAAAAAGTTTAATTATATTTTTTCCTTTTTGATTTTTGAGTATATAAAGGTAGATAAGAAAACTCTCTTTATTGAAAACCTCCCAATATATATATATATAGTATATATAGTATATATATATATTATATTAATATATATAATATATATATCTATTATATATATATATATAGTATATAATATAATATATATATATATATAATATATTATATTATATAATAATATATATATTATATGATAATATATATATATATATATATTATATATAAACTATATATATATATATATATCATATATATATATAATATATATATATATATAATATATGAATATATATATATATATATAATAGTTGTTAACTTTGGCTAATTTATAAATAATACCAAACTCAACAAAATTGAACATATACTTCTTGGAAACAAATATTTAATAATAATGAAACTGATTAACACTAATAAAGAAATATAAAAGTGTCTAACCTTATAAATTAATTACGGCAACTTTAATATTCATTAGGACCTACCATTTATTACCCATAACAGTTCTGCAGGCCCTCGAAATAATAAATTATAATTACAGAGATCCTTTGCATTAATTTGAATCACAAGATAGGAGTCAATTAATGTGGTTAAGTTTTCAAAATTATCCTTTTTGACTTTTCAGAACGATAATTGCATGTCTTATTTTAACTTAAGGCATTTTAATTAGAGAAAAGTATTTCATAAATCTTTCCCAACATAAACTAGGTTAGGATTATAGTATTATAGTCTAATTTAAGTAGAACTTGCACTTTTATATGTTTAACAAATTAGAAGTTGCATATAAACAAATACAACTTTTTCCGAACGATGGTCACAAGTACTTACTTATCCTTGTTTTTTATAATAATATGATCAAGGAGGTTGCGCGATACATATGCGCCTTGCTCAATTGGTTAAATATTACAGGGAAACAATTGAATAACGTTTCTACTAAAATTTAAGTATAATTATTTTAAAAATAATAAAGTTAATAAATAAATTAATATTTTAACAATAAATATGAAGTTTTTAATTATAATTTTAACAATCTCCCCAGAGAGAGATTGTAGCCTTGGGCTACAATGACTATATTAATGAGTCTAGTTTGGACTTAATGAGCTTGTCACACTTTAGGGCTGCTTGACGTTTAGGTCTACCAACTACTGCCTCCGAGTCATCAGCTGCTTTATCATCATTATTTGATTTATCTTTATCATTAGAGACTTTATCTATTATTAAGGACAATTCTAATGGATACAAATTACTTATTGAATGGTATAATATTTGTCCATTACTTTGTTTAACTTTAACAGTTCTTATTTTGTTGTCATAACCAATTACAACTTCCATAACTCTACCCATCATCCAGAAGGGACGAGGCTTTAAGATGGATTTTATTAGCACTATATCATTTACTTTGATTTTATTTTCCCAAGAGATTTGATATATATCAGTCATAGCTTCCCTTAGATCTAATAGGTAAGCTTCATACCATAGTTGTTTAAACTGATTAAATAATTGCTCTTGAGTATCAAGAGTGCTTTCTAAAGAACCCCTGTCAGGTTCCTTCCAGACTTCTTCATTTGCATCCTTTAAAATAAGAGAAGTATTACAATTCAAACGAATGAATGAGTTAGGAGTTATGGTTTCAAGATCACTAGCTTCTGATCTATATGTGAGAGGCCTGCTGTTAATAGCATTTTTTATAAAAGACAAAGTTGTTAAAAGTTCGAAATAATTTAACCTCTTCCTACCAATAACTTTATACATACAAACTTTCAAAGTGCGTATTTGACGCTCATAAAAAGACCCCCACCAAGCTGAATAATTGGGAATACGAATATGCTTAATATTGTTAATTTTGAGTTCATCCCTGAATTCATTGGACCCCAGAGCCCTAGACAAGATGTCTGCCCCTTTCACGAATGTTCTAGCGTTATCAGAGTAAAGGAACTCTGGGATGGTATATAGGTTACAAAACCTTTGAAAAGCTAGTAAAAAATTTGTCACACCCATGTCAGGGACTAGTTCTAAATGAATTGATCTTACATTAAGACATGTGAATAATAGGATAAACATCTTGTCCAGTTTACCTGTAGTCTCATTAGTCACAAATATATGACCAGTAAAGTCAATGCCTGTGAATTTAAAAGGCATTACTAAATTCATATGATGTTTAGGGATGTCAGTGCACTTAGGATATTTAAAAGCACGCACATTGATTTTTTTGCATAACATACACTGATTTAAGACCTTTTTTATTGCTATGCGAGCTTTGGGAATCCAGAAACCTTGGTTTCTAATATAATTTAATGTACTATCTAATCCCAAATGCTGCATTTTCTTATGAGCCTTCAAAATTAATAAGGTGGTGAAGTGGTGGTATCTTGACAAAAGGATAGGATTTTTGATATCATAATTAAAGTATGTACATTTAGATATTCTACCCTTTGATCTTAAAATGTCATCACCATCCAAAAATAAATTTAAGTTATTAACTAGGTTAGGTATTGCACCCTTTTGATCCGATTTTAAAAATTCAATCTCTTTAGTATATGAAGAGTTTTGTACTTTTTTGATCCAATATTTAAGAGCTTTTTTGCAAGGGTCTTCCTTAGTAATTTTGCTTAGAAACATAAACAAATAACTAGTTATATTTATTACTTTTTCAAATTTACTAAAATTAATTTATTTCCAATATTTCATCAATATTATTATGTTTATTATTAATTACATTAGTATTAAAATTTAATGTAGCAAAATTACTAAATTCTGGAGAAAGTGAAAGCATTGGAAATTTTGGCCACCTCTCCAGATCCTTACAAAGCCACTCTGGACCATGTTTCCACATATTTAAATTTTTCGCAAATTGTTTAAAAGTTAAACCCCTGGTCAAAAGGTCTGCTGGGTTTTGAGCAGTTTGCACATAGTTAAAAATAATTTTTAGTTTATATTTACTTCTGATGTCATCACACAAAGTGATAACATCTTTTAACCTGTTATTAACATACTTAGCCTTGACCTTGGTTTCACCTGTCAAAAGCCAATTAAGAACTACTTGTGAGTCCACACCTATATTTACATATTCAAAAATGATGTTAAAATAAGAGTCTAAAATAGTGGATATGCATTTTAAAGCTAAAAGGACTCCTAATAGTTCTAAGGTTGGAATACTATAGGTCTTTTTAACAGGTGTTACTTTGGCCTTGGCAAACAAAAGGTTATTTTTTCCTTCACTTGAACCATATGCAACAAACCCATAACATTTAGCAGAACTGTCACAAAATATATTCAGACCATAGGATTCACTTTCATTCACAACTTGACGTGGAAACTCAATCTTACTCAATTCATTTAAATCCTCCTTCAGTTTACCCCATTCAGTCAACATTTCCCCAGGTAATTTTTCATCCCATTCTTTTTTAGCTTCCCAAACACTTCTCATTAACAACTTCCCTCTTACGGTAATAGGTATTGTAAGTCCTAAAGGATCAAACAACTTGGAAGTTTCAGAAAGTATCTGTCGCTTTGTACTACACGAGCTCCTATAACTTACTGACGACACATGCAAGGAATCTTTCTTTAAATTGCATTTATACCCAAGCACCTTTTCATACTCATTTTCATGCTCCACATACCTACCATCCATTCTCATACTCTCACACAACTGCTCACAATTACTATTCCAAGAGCGAAGTTCAAACCCACCCTGGTTCATTCTTTCAAAAGTAAGATGGTACAACTTTTCCAATTCTTTGCAATTATTGCCTGTAAAAATCAGGTTGTCTACAAAAAAATTAGAAGACAAGATATCCCTACACTTATCATCAGGGAACTTTTCTACATGATGTTTCATTATATAATGGAGAATGAAAGGGGACGCTGTATAACCGAACAGTAAAGTTTTAAACCTGAAAGAGATTAATTCATCATTCTGATACCATAAAAAACAGAATTTGTTTTTGTCATATTCGTCTCTTAATTTGATAGACAAAAAGGCTTGTTTAATGTCACTAAGGACAACATAATTATTAGTTCTAAATACCAAAAGTAATTTTAAAAGGGAGTTCATTAAATCTAAACCAGCATAAGAAGCCTGATTCAAGGAAGGGCTGTCTTTAGATATTTTAAAAGAGCAATTAAAGACAGGTCTTATCTTGGTTGTGATCTGCTCCTCACTTCTTATTATAGGTCTGTGAGGTATAAATATATAATCACATCTCTTAAATTTAGGAATATTTACAATTTCAATTATATTATCTTGCAAATATTGAGAAAAAATATTATTATAACTTTCTACAAGTCCTTTTTGCTTAAGAGAAGAATAGACTCTATTTAATACTCTCAAAGAAATATCAAAATTTGAAGCAACATTTTTAATTTTTTCTTCTATCCAAGGAAGTTTGACATAATAATTGCCATCCTGGAAAGAAATATCATTCTTAAATTTTTTAATCATGATCTCATCATAAGAGGCTAGATCATTATCCTCTTTAGTAGGAATACCAACACTCTCCATGGACAACAAATATTCAAGTCCATGTTCTACTTCAGAATCATCATAAATATTATCAAAAGGGTGAAAATAACTTTTAATAGGATTTAAAATCAAATTTACAATGGTTTCATTTACTAAAGCAGACTCCTCCTCTTCTATCAATGGAGGTTGCATATTCACTTTACTTACTTCTATGATTTGATTTCTGGTTAAAAAATTTTGAACATTACCTATAGGTATAAACTTATTTGCAATTTCAAAACAACTTCCAGACATTATATTAACTAAATTAAAAGAAGGAAGAAATTGAATAATGTCTGTGCCTAATAAACAATCTATGTCAAACATATCATGGTCTCCACTGTTATAAAAAAAAGAATCAGCTAAAGGAATACCATTTTTCTTAAAATTTTCAACCGCTTTATTCATGCCGTGAATTCTATAATTTAAATTTAAATCATTGTCAATGAGGAAAGGCATGCTAAAAACTTCCCGATCATTAAATTGTAAACCCAATAACAATTGCTGAAAATTTCGCTGTTTTGCACCAATGAAAGTTTGAATATTGTACTCTAATTCATGTAAATTATCAAAATTATTAATTAAACCTGTCATGGCATTTTTAGATATGTAAGAGCGTTGACTACATGTATCTATTGCTCCTCTTACTGTAACCTTTTTGTTGCCTTTAAAGAGTTGAAAGGAAATTGTTGGCAACAAATACACTTTATCCACATTTTGTTGGAAACTTATACATAAGGAGCTAACAGACTCATTTTGCTCATTTGGGATATCATTGGGACAAAAAGCTGTTATATGGGAATTAGCTTTACACTTAAAACAATTAAATCTTAATTTATTTTTAATACCATAACATTTTTCAGGCACATGACCCAAACCTCCACAATGATGACACATGTTTAGCTCTTTGGCACGTTTTATACGCTGAGGCACTGTTGGATACTTGTCACATAAATAGAGAGGATGATTTTTTAATTGACATAGCTTACAAATTGTAGGGTTGTAAGTTTGAGTTTCTATTTTATTATTTACATACATTTTAGAATCTTTACTATTATTTACAGTTTTAAAATTTTGAAGAGTACTAGATTTAGGAGCTTTAGTAGCTTGAAAAACTTTATTTACTTTAGCTTTGGTTGATACATCCTTCCTATTTTGGGACAAAATACTTAAAGTATTAATAACCTCATTATAATGATCAAAAAGTTGTACCAAAGTAGGATAATTATTTGCAATTTTATGTATTAATTCACTTTTAAACACTTTAGGCAATTTTTGAAATATTATATTACTCAAAAGTAGACTTCCAGGTGTATCAGCTTCTAAAAAGTCTACTTCATAACTCTTAAGTTCATAAATCATTGACCTAAGTTCATTTATATACACTTTCAATTTCAAAAAGCCTTCATCATAGCCTTCATCAACCTTAAGATCTAAAATATTATTTATATTTTCATTAATTATGAAAGGCCTATCAAGAAATTCTTTCTTTAATAACCTTAAGGCTATGTCATAGTTTTCATCTGTAATAGACAGATGGCTTACTACTTTAAGAGCATAATCCTTTAAAAAACTAATTAAATAAGCAAGCTTTACTGAATTGGTTAAATTACTCCTATTACCGATTAAATTATTAAATTTATTAAGGAAATTGGAAAAAAGTAATTTATTTTTTCCCAATCCATCAAATACTTCGCACTGCAACTGAGGCAGTTTGGAATCATTTATATTAACCTTATTTATTAAATCCAAAAAATTATCAGTATTTACACTCTCATTTATTTTTACAATTTCTTTAGGAAAATATTTTTCAAAGGACAATAACTCAGCTGACAACTCAAAATGGTAATCTACTTGACCTTCAAGCTCAGAATTAAAATAAGAAGGATCTAAATTATCTACATTATTATCAGACAACAGTATGACAATCTCTTCATCCAAACTTTTAATAGAATAGACTTCTTTCTCAATATCAGTATTTACAGCTCTAAATAGAGGCTCTGTTAATTTATTTTCATTACCAAAAGCAGTTAACTTTTTTAAATTATTAGTAATTTTTGCTTTAGAAATAGCTCTTTTTCTTATCAAAGCTTTAACAGAAGCTTTACAAGAGCTTAAAGCTTGAGCTTCTTCATCAGTTAGGCCCATAATTTTGATTAGGTATATCAACTTAGCCTATAATAAAATTTACTATTTGTAGCATAATTTAATTACTATACCTTAATATTAATAATTTTCTTAACCAATAAATGAAATCCAAATTCATTAAATAGGCAGCTTTATAATTTTCAATAGCTATAGCCTATTCGCACGCATGTACTGCTTGTAAACAAACTTAATTTCTAATTTTAGCATAAATTTGCTTTAATATATAATTATTATAAACTATCTTATCACCAATTACTAACACTATCACTTTTTATAATATATTTACACTAGAAATGCTTAAAATACATTTCAATTTAACAAAATTCACACTTAAATTTAAATTCAGCCTTCGTGAATAATTTATAATATCGATATGTAATCGATATATCGATACATACTCGATACAAGTATTGAACAGGGCAATATCGCTCCACTATCGATATTGAAAATATCGATCTTTCAAAGAACAATACGTGATGCAATTCTCGATACGAAAATAGAAACTTTTTCTGAGTTGAAAATTAATTTTTGAAATAAAAAATATATGTTAACTTTGCTAAGTTATAAATAATACCAAACTCAACAAAATTGAACATATACTTCTTGGAAATAATATTTAAAATAAAACTGATTAACACTAATAAAGAAATATAAAAGTGTCTTACCTTATAAATAATTACGGCAACTTTAATATGCTTAGGACCTACCAATTTATTACCCAAAACAGTTCCTGGCCAGGCTCTACCTCGAAATAATAAATCATAATTACAGAGATCCTTTGCATTGAATCACAAGATAGGAGCAATTAATGATGTTAGTTTCAAAAATTAATTTGACTTTCAGAACGATATTGCACTGTTCTTTATTTTTAACTTAAGGAATTTCAATTAGAGAAAAGTATTTCATAAATATTTCCCAACATAAACTAGGTTAGGATTATAGTATTATAGTCTAATTTAAGTAGAACTTGCACTTTTATATGTTTAACAATTTAGAAGTTGCATATAAACAAATACAACTTTTTTGAACGATACTCACAGGAACGAACATATCAGGAACATTGTTTTTTTATGATCAAGAAAGGAGGATGCGCGATACATATGCGCCTTGCTCAATTGGTTAAATATTACAGGGAAACAATTGAATAACGTTTCTACTAAAATTTAAGTATAATTATTTTAAAAATAATAAAGTTAATAAATAAATTAATATTTTAACAATAAATATGAAATTTTTAATTATAATTTTAACAATATATATATATATACTATATATATATAAGATATATATATATATATATATATATATATATATATATATATATTCTTTCTATATACTATGTATATATATATATATATATAAATATACCTATATATACTTATATATATACCTATTTATATTTATATATATATATATATATATATATAATTTTAACAACTAACAACAACATATATATATATATATATATATATATATATATATATATATATATATATATATATATATTATATATATATATATATATATATGATCAAATGTGAAAAGTAATATAACAAGTTTTATTACAAGCCTTCATAGCTCAGTGGCTAGAGCGCTGGTCTAGTAAACCAGAGGCCGGGAGTTCGATCTCCTGAGGCAGTTGTTTG
>JABUQX010008089.1:60000-85492 GCA_015478945.1 Trachelipus rathkii
CCGGGCCACTCGCCTTCCTAACGTTCGTAGATTTCAGGAGCCCATACACCCGATCGAATGTAATCACAGGCAAAGGCATAGGACACCTGAGAGGAGAAGGAGGAGGATGAGGAATGCCAGAATCGTCCAGGGTTGAGTTAGAGGAAAATAGGAGGCCGAAAAGATTGGCCTTTTCAGTGGAGAATTAGCAACAGAACCATCAGAGTGAGTAATATGAGGAAAGACAGATTTACAGAAGTTGTTAGAGATGTTTTTGGCAAGAGGCCAGAAAGATTTGTCAGTAGGAGAACCAAGGAGGTTAGCGCACTTTCGTTTGATGAAAGCTCGCTTTGCTCGTCGAAGAGTATCCCTGCAACGATTTCTAGCAGAATAAAAATTAGCAAGAGTGATAGAAGAACGAGAATTTTTCCACTCCCGATACGACTGTCTTCTAGCCTGAATGGCCAGGAGAACAAGCACGATCGAACCATGGATTATGAGGAGAGAAAGGTTTAGTCGAAGAAGGAATGAACCTGCTCATCCCATCAACGATTACAGCTCCCACCTTATCGGCAGTTAGCGTAGAAGCAACGCAAGGCCCCCAATCGGCCCGATCAAAGCAACGCAAGGCCCCCAATCGGCCCGATCAAAGTGCCAGAAAAAAAGAGTAGGGCAGGATGGAGCTGTTGGAGAGAAAGTATTAAAATTAAGAGATATAAGGTTGTGGTCAAGTTTACAGATAAGAGCGAAAGTGGTGTATTTTAAGAGAATCTTTCTAGTGGGAAACATAGAACAAGTGTGTTCAAGAATTGGTTAGGACGATCCGGAATGTGGCTCTTTAATTAGTTGCTCCAGATCGTTGAGAATGCTGAATGATTCTTATTCCTCCCCACCTAAATCGGTATGAGAGGACCCCAACCATTCAGTGTTATGTACATTGAAATCCCCTAAATAGAGGACCTCAGTATTTGGATGAGAAGATGATTAAAAAATGAATCATTACTTGAATATAAAAATGATCACTAAATCAATCATCAAATTAACATGAAAGCTATCGTGAGGTAAATGAATGTGAAAATGATCATTAAATTAATAAGCAAATAATCATAAAAATGATCACGAAATGAAACATTGCATGAAAGCGAAAATGATCACTTAATGAATTACTATATGAACATGATAATTATATATATCATTACATTTGAAAATTATCACTAAATTAATCGGCATATAAACATGAAAACGATAACGAAATGAATCACTACATGAAAGTGAAAATGATCGCCTAATAAATCACTACTTGAACGTGAAAATAATAAGTAATAATCAATTTTCCAAAGATAACCTCACATCAAATGGATAATAACATCTCAAAGTGAAAATGATCCCGAAAAGAGATTACACGAGTTTTAGAATGATCATTTAATGAATCACTTTATGAACGAAACTGATCACTTAATGAATCACTATACAAACGAAAGTGATCACTTAATGAATCACTATATAAACGAAAATGGTCAGTTTATGAACGCGAAAAGGATCACTTATGAATCACTTTATGAACGAAACTGATCACTTAATGAGTCACTATATGATCGTGAAAATGATCACAATCAAAATGAAGGAAAATGATCTCTTAATAACTCATTAAACGAAAATGATTACACGAGTTTTAAAATGATCATTTAATGAATCACTATATGAACGAAATTGATTCGTTAATGAATCACTATACAAACGAAAGTGATCACTTTATGAATCACTATATGAACGAAAATGATAAGTTTATGAACTTGAAAAGGATCACTTATGAATCACTTTATGAACGAAACTAATCACTTAATGAGTCACCATATGATCGTGAAAATGATCACAATCAAAATGAAGGAAAAAGATCACTTAATAACTCATTATATGAACGAAAATGATTACACGAGTTTGAAAATGATCATTTAATGAATCACTATATGAACGAAATTGATCACTTAATGAATCACTATACAAACGAAAGTGATCACTTAATGAATCACTCACTATATAAACGAAAATGGTCAGTTTATGAACAAGAAAATGATCACTTATGAATCACTTTATGAACGAAACTGGTCACTTAATGAGTCACTATATGATCGTGAAAATGATTACTTAATCAAAATGATCGAAAATGATCACTTAATAACTCATTATATGAACGAAAATGATTACTTAATGAATCACTACATGAACGAAAATGAAAACTTAATGAATCACTGTATGTTCGTGAAAATGATAACTAGGTAATCATAATTCTAAAGTTAAATACATCTCTAGGCGAATCATTGTTTGAAAATAAAATTATTCATTAAACGAATCATTACATGAACTTGAAAATGGTAACTAAATAATCCTTACTCGAAAGTTAGATCGATTATTATAGACTAAATAAACGTGAAAATAATCACAAACTTTTCTTCCAGAATTGCACTCCAATCAATTGTCCCTAAATGCTTAGATCAGATTCATTGAACATAATTAGTAGCTAATATTAACGTAACACTATTCAAAACTTAAGAATGCCTTCAGGGAGGATCGAACTCCCGACCTCTGGTTTACTAGACCAGCGCTCTAGCCACTGAGCTATGAAGGCTCGAGATAAAACTTGAATTACTATTTATCACATTATATATACCTGATATATATATATATATATATATATATATATATATATATATATATATATATATATATATATATATATATATATATATATATATATATATATATATATATATATATATAATGGTCTTTATCCTTTTTATGGCGCAGATAAATGTTTATTTTCATTTTTTTTATTAAAAATTCACACCTCGCGGGCATAGCCCTATTCAAGGAGGGGAACTTCTCTAGGTAACTGCTACCTAGGATCCGGACTAGGGATCGAACCCGCGCCCTTGCCATGCGCTCTGCCGCTCTACTGATTGAGCCACAGTATAACAAAAAAATTTAAATAAAAAAAAGGTAATTATTTGACAAATATCGTACTTATTTTTAAGAATCTTACGTTTGGCAGCGCCCGAGCCACAGCGACACTCGGGATATTTTTGAAAGTGCAAAATTCTTACCCGAAAACAAGAGAAAAACATGATTCATGTAGGTTAGGTTGAAATTTACTGCATCGTCGATCAATATAGGTTAGGTTGTGTTTTACTGCATCGTCAATCCATATAGGTTAGGTTGCGTTTTACTGCCATCTATATTCAGGTTATGATATGTTTTGTTGTCTATACACAACATCTATATATGAAAACAATACCCAATACGGAACGTATTTTACCCAAAAACATTATTTTTTACCCTACCTTGAATTCACTCGGTAGCACTAAAAGCCGTTTTTTTTATGCAAAATCAACGTTTTGGCTTACTTTATCAATTAATTTTTAATAGTTTCATATTTCGTATTTTTCTCGTATAATAATAATAATAATAATAATAATAATAATAATAATAATAATAATAATAATAATAATAATAATAATAATAATAATAATAATAATAATAATAATAATAATAATAATTATAATAATAACTCTTTTTAAAAAAAAATTCATTTTTTAATATTTAAGTTTTTTATTATATCGATAGAAGAAAAGATGGTAATAGTTAATAACAACGGAAAACACTGTTTTTAAAACATGTGAATAAAAAAACAAAAAGAAAAGCTTGATAAAAAGAGAACAAAATTGAACAACGTTGCTGTATTTACAAGATACAGCGTTGCCAAATCCACTCTTTTTGGATTGACTTTTTAGATATACACCAAGTACTACTAAAAATAATGGTACACACAAATACTGGTGTTAAATAGAAAGAAATAAGCATTTCCATTTAATATCTACAAATAATCTTTAAATGATTATTTATATAAAAAGAAAAAAAATACAAAATTCAAAATGACCTCCTTTAGCTTTAACACAAATCTTCAAGTCTGTAGGGCCTCTAGTCTATTTCAGCTCGCACTACCTCCAGCGGAAAGTTCTTCAGCACACACGTTAGAGCTAGGTTTAAATAAGCAATATTTTGTTGTTATTTTGATCAGATCATTATTATTAATCCAAAGGATTGAGATCGGTGATGCCAGGACAATCTTCAACCGTCTGAAAATTGGAAACATTGTCCCTGAGTCAAGCTTGAGCAGACCTTGCTTTATGAGCAAGTGCTGAATCCAGTTGAAACGTTCATGGTTCATTTTGAAAGAGAGCCTGACTTAGTGGTTTTACCACACCTTGCAGAATGGTTTGTTGGTACACGTCTGCTCAGGTTTTAATACCTTTTTTCACAAAATTGACTGTCTATGGTCCATCATAACTCACTCCTCACCAAACCATCACAGAAGCCGGATGATGACATCTTTAGACACGTGGTACGAATTCTGCTGCTTCCTTAGATGATGTACTGTTCACTATCGTTTAATTGTTAAAACATTCTTCCAATCATCCAATGTAAAGATTTTTTTGTCTGTAATTAGATTTTTCGGTGACGTTCGTGCGTGTACTCAGTCAACTGGCTTGTACTCAGCCAACTGGTGTGTACTCAGCCAACTGGCGTTTAAACTTTTCTATCCTACTTTTAGCTAAAGAAGTAAAGAAAGTTAACTTAATGGATAAAACTGAATAAAATCTTTGATTATTCTTTAGATTAAAATTCCAGTGCTCAGACTACTAAATGTTAATTAATAACTACAATGGAAAAACACGAATCCTTTCATGTAAATCAGTGACATTAGATGCAAAAATGAATCTCTATATGAATGTGAGAATGATACCTAACTTTATCAGTAAATGTACAATAGTGATTGATTATGAAATGAATCATTATATAAACGTGCAAATGACCACTTTATTAATTACTATATGAGCGTAAAAAAATATCACTAAATTAATCACTAAATAAATAATCATTGCATGAATGTGAAACACACTAAATGAATCGTTACATGAATGTGAAAATGATCACGAACTTGAAATGATAGCTGAATAATCATTAAACGAATCAAATGTACAGCTGCAGAAATTAGTTGCTGAACAGTTTTCTTTTTAAATATTTCAATCATTTGAATTTATGTTGGCAACCATGATGAAAAACTATTGTGTTGCCATGACAACAAAGAATAAAGCTTACCTAGCAACTCACGCTGTCATGGCAACACTATAGTTGGCATCATGGTTGCCAACATAATTTCACATGATTAAAATATTTGAAAAAAAAAACTGTTCAGGAACTAATTTCTCCAGCTGTACATAACAACGATAACAATAATAATATTGCCATTCTCATGTATTTCCACCTGCTGAATTCAAAAATAACCATGAAAATGATCGATTAGCTCTTGCTTTGGATATACAGTGACATGTAATTTTTTTAGTTTACATTTGTAGTATGGGGGGAACTTTGTTTTTGGGATATGTCACGCCTCTCAACTGACATAACAGAACTTTCCCCAGATGTTTGTAGGTTATAAACATAATAACTGTTAATGTGACTGTTAGTTTCATATTGTTTGTTTTATTTTTTTCAGAATTTCTGGTTTTGGAGTGCTTTTGAAGTGTAAACTTTGTTATATCAAAATGCAACGAAAATGTGTTAATTTAGTGAATAATATTTGTTACATATGTGGTGAAATAGCATTTTTGTCAGAGAAACGCAATCTGACGCCTCTTGTGAAGACTGCATATCAGCATTATTTTGGTATATTTGTTGCAACTCTTGCCATTGCTCAGTTATACTACGAGAATGACTGAAAAATAAAAAACGGTATATGGCTTTTGCTCTGTCTATGGTTTGGCGGGAGCCTACAAACCATAGAGATGACTGCTACTTCTGCTTGACTCCACCTATAAAGGCAGGATTGTCAAGGAAGAAAAGAGGAACAGTTGAATACCCGAATCTTCCATCTGCTATTCGACCTATTCCACATTCAGATAGTCTACCAGTTTCTACTCCACCTTAACATTATGAGCTTGAAGTTGAAAATGGAGAAATTGTGGAAGAAGAAGAACCCATCTAGCCTTCCACATCCCATGACCCAGATTTTGAGGTAAACGATGATACACCGCACCCACTGAGTCAAGCGGAATTGAGGATCTTATTCGAGACCTTGACTTGTCAAAGGAGAAGGAAGAACTTCAATACTACAGCAATGGAATCTTCTCCAACGTGATGTCAGGGTCTCACAGTACAGAGAACGTCAGAGGGATCTGCCTCCCTTTTTGAGTTGGAAAAACAATCTGGTTAATTGCTGTGACGTCAGTAGCTTGATGAAATTTTTTAATTTGAACCATGATCCAATTGAATGGAGGCTATTCATAGACTCCTCCAAGCTTAGTTTGAAAGCTGCATTACTACACAATGTCAATCGTCTTCCTTCTATTCCTGTTGGTCATGCAGTTCACATGAAGGAGACTTATGCAAACATGACAGCCCTCCTCGGCTCAATCAAATATGGTGAACACAGGTGGAAAATCTGTTGCAATCTCAAAAGATGTTCTTCTTCCACCCCTTCACATAAAGCTAGGTCTCATGAAAAATTTTGTCAAAGGTATGAACCAGGAAGGAGAGGCCTTTAAGTAGACAAATTTCCTAGATTGAGTGATGCAAAGGTTGAGGAAGGTATTTTTGTCGGGCCATAAATTCGACAACTTGTAAAGGATCCTGCATTTGACCAAGTTTTGGAGGGGAAGCCTTAAAGGGAGTTATGCATGGATTCTTAGGAACAAAATAGATGATATCTACACTCAGTTGGTGACAGTACTTTTGGAAAATACCATTAATTCGGAGAGGAGGCCGAATCATTCAGCATTCTCACGACGATTCTGGAGCACACTAATAAAGAAACCCACACACATTTCCGGATCGTCTAAACCAATTCTTGGAACACACTTTGACCTATGTTTCCCCACTAGTACTTTCTGTTTTTAAATACCCCACTTTTCGCGATGCCTATCTCGGTAACTCTGGCCGCACAACACTGCTCTTCACACTCGTCATCTCTGAATTTAACATACCTTCTCTCTAACAGCCTCCATCCTGCCCCATGCGTTTTTTCTGGCACTTTGATCGGGCCAATTGGGGGGCCTTGCGTCGCTTCTACGCTAACTATAATTGGATGACTGCTTTTTTTGACTTCTGGAAGACGCTTTCGGCTTTCTTCCGATAAGGTGGCCGAGCGTAAAGCTCGAGAATCGTCCTATGTGGGCGCAATAGTAGATGAGCAGGTTCGTCCCTTCTCGACTAAATCTTTCTCTCCTCACAATCCATGATGGTTCGATCGTGCTTGTTCTTTGGCCATTCAGGCTAGAGACATTGCGTTATCGGGAGTGGAAAAATTCTCGTTCTCCTATCACTCTTGCTAATTTTCATTCAGCTAGAATTCGTTGCAGGGATACTCTTCTTCGAGCAAAGCGAGCTTTCATCAAATGAAAGTGCGCTAACCTCTTTATTTCTCCTACTGAAAAATTTCTGACTCCTTGCCAAAAGCATCTCTAACAACTTCTGTAATCTGTCTTTCCTCCTCTTATATTGATCTGATGGTTCTGTGCTAATTCTCAACTGAAAAGGCCAAAATTTTTTCGGCCTCCTATTTTCCCTTCTACTCAACCCTAGACGATTCTGGCTTCCTCTTCCTCCTCCTTCTCCTCTCAGGTATCCTATGCCTTTGCCTGGTGATTACATTTGATCGGTGCATGGCCTCCTGAAATCTATGTAAACGTTAGGAAGGCGGGTGGCCCATGGCATTCCTCCCCGAATTTTAAGGGAGTGTGTGCTTCCGTGCTGGCCTCGCCCCTCGTAACTATATTCTCTAGTGTCTCAATACTCAATACTCTTCCCTCAGTGTTGGAAAGCATTGCACATGTCCACCGTGTTCCGGAAAAAAGGAAGGCCCGGCTGATTCTGTCAGATGACATTACTATTAGTCTAACTCCTCGTATTCTATCTGAGCATAAGATCTTTGAAACTACTTTCAACCTCTCTGATCTTCTCTTATCCCTAGATGCCATTGGAATACTCTATTGTCAACTTGATTGTGTCTGCATCCGCCAGTACGGCTTTCGGTCAGCTCGATGCTGTCATGGCTCGTATCAACTGGCGAGTAGATATATCCTGCCATATTACTTTCCTATTACACCCTGTATTAATAGTTGGTGTTTTCATGTCCCTTACCGACGGGGTAGTCATGGCGTGTCGGTAGAGCTCGCTGTGACTATCCAAAGGCATCTGGAACTCGCGTGGGCTCCGTGCCGCCTATTGCCCGTCACTAATGATACATACGCCGTTCACTAGCTCTCCAAGCTCCCTCCTTGGGTTTCCTCCTTCTCTTTTCCTACTTATGTCTAGTTTTCTTTCCAAATCGCTCAATATCGGCTGTTGTTGAGAGCGACTTCTTCTTCCATTTCTTCTTCTTTTTCTGTGAATAGTGGTGTTCCTTAGGGTTCTGTCTTATCTCCTACTTATTCCTAGCTTTTCACATCTAATACTTCCTACTCTTCACCTGCAACATCTTAACTTTCTATCCATCTCATGGAATGCTGATGATCTCCGAACCACCGTTCATTTCCGTTCAACTCATCCACAATCTGCTCCGCTTCTTACGCTTACCTCTACTAGAAATTGCCTTCCCGTCTAATCTTTGCCACTCATTCTGATCACCGATCTGGATACCAGAGTTACTGTTCGCTGCGGACTGGGGTGCGTGCTCAACCTTGTGAATTCAATTCTTTAAAAGAACACAAATTCTACAAATTTCCCTCTCTTAGACACACACCTTCCCAACTTTCCTATCTCTTCGGAGGCTCTCTCGTTCTATCTTCCTGTTGACGATTAAAACATCCTTGCGCCTTAACATAAGCAATAAAAAATGTCATTGGAAAACTGCATTACACTCAACGGTGGATGTGCTGCTAGGGCCGGCCTCAAAGAAACTGGAATCTGTTTAGACGCGAGACTTTTTTTCTCCATCTCCAGACTCCGCAATAACAAGCGCCTCATCTGCCCTGTGTAATGGAGTACTGTTCCATATCGGGGGCAGTCGACTCTGGGTGAATCACTGCGCTCGGAGGCCTTATTGGACATCGGATAAACCTCGAGGGATCGAGTCAAGTGCATACGGTCATCGATGAAAGGCTACCCACTCGTGTATTACAAACACTGTTCCTGCACTTCCCAGTTTACATTGTACCTCTGCTTACTATTGGTGCAGGAGCGTGATGCTTATCGGCTCGCAAGTCCTATTTATCTCTTTTCCTATAGGTTCCGCCCTAACGTACAGGTGCTCGAGTCGTGTATGGAGCTCGTCTTGGGGGGTGCAATGCGCGCATCATACTCCCTCAGAAAGATCCTCCTGAGACAACGCTATCATCACTCGGCGTTAGCTCGTATTCCACTCACCTTTATCCGACGGCCCCTCCGGTTATGACACCAAGGGGTGCATGAGTCAGCGCATGATGAGTTTATGTGTTCGTATGTCGGTAACTCCAGGCCTAGTTCGTCCACGCTGCGGTGCCTTTCCTTCTTTCCTGCCACCTCTGTGTCTGTGGAATCCCTCCTCCATCCTTCTGTCGGGTGTTCCTGCTGACATTTAGCATCTTCTCACTTTAAAGCCTGCGTCTGTGCTTCGAGTCTTGCTCGATAATTTACGCTTAGTTGATTGAAATATCTGAGTGTCAACACCCCCTCCTTGCAATTGGCTCATGCCCGGTGGTGGAGTGCTGGTAAAAAAAAAATAAATTGACTGCGAACCGACTGTCCTTAAAATCCCATTTTCTCCACTCTCCCATCTCCGTAGAACTTTTTTCCTTGCTTCCTAGTTATGGAGCTGTCACGTGCGATATCTGAGCGCCATGAGACCATGAGGAGAAAGGATTCCGATGCAAGTGGGATCCCGCGACGCCTCATTTCTGATCTAATCGCGAACCAACGAATGATCAGCCGAGTTCCTCCGTTGGAATGAACCCCATTCTGAGGGGCAGAAGTACAGCAGCTCTATGTTAGGGTTGCGCTCCGCGACACTCTAACTTACACAAGACGGAGTTCAACCAAAAGAAATACGATCTCTATGAAGATCCACCACCCAGATGATACTCTCACCACCAGATCACCACCCATCTGCCATCCGGACGTATTCCACAGTATCCAATGCCCTCAGTTTTAGAACTCTTAGGCGAATACTACTGCACTTATGACTGTCATAACAATATTTTAAATGCACTTTCAATGTTATGTTGGCATAATGTAATTAAAAATGTAAAGTTTTCTCTTAATCCAGTTAAAATAACATTTCCACTTAGTTTGTATTCACAGAAACTCAGTGTGGACGATCGCTTGTCGTGACTAGATCGCTAATAAATGACTTTTCTCTTTATCATTGTCCTTCCGTTTTTTTCTCCTCACCCCAAAATTAGTAAGATTACGCTAACCACTAAGTGTTTCTTAACTACTTAACAAAAAAAATTTTTTGTTGCCTGCATGATGACATTACATTGGATCTCCGAAATGTGAATATTCCATCAGACTCATTGCTGCTATTCAGCTTCCATTACAAGCATAATCCGACATCTCACCAGCTCAGACTTTCTCTTACATACTCAACACAACGCATTTATTTCATCGCAGCGTCGTCAACCTCATCTACTATAGTATTGCACTCTGCTCCATATTGATCTGATTTCAAGCGAATTACTACTCATTCGACCTCGTCTCGAGGGAGATTGGAAGATCGTGGCGAACACCACTCTCCCGCATGCGCTACTCCTGGCCAGAATAATATCACTGCTGTCTCACCCGCATAGGCTTTTGACCTAGTACCAACGCGCTCTATGTCCACGTACATGCACACTTCGCCCTTCAGATCGACCCGGCACCAACCAATGAAAGTTAGCGCTCTGCTAAAAAGGGCTTTTTCCATCTTTGTGAGGCGGTTGCACTGTCCTTATATTTGAGTCATCACCGACGAGTGTCCCGTTAGACGTAGAACAAAAAAATCATTTACCACTCATTAGTAAGGTTCTACAAAGCGGTGATATTGTTTTTTTAAAAAAAAGTCTGTTTCTAGAACCTTACATTTTTATATTTTTATACTGTCGCGCACTCTGCATGTGTCAGCGTCTAGACGGAGCAACTCCGCAACCCGCTCTACTGTCCCAACACACAAACACCTTCACAAACACAACACTTCTATTATTCACACCTCACATATCTACACACTCTCTAACAAGACACACCACTACCAACTACACAACCATCATACCACTACCACAGTACAATATCACATCACTTAGCAGCACCACACCACATACACACATCCAACCGCCAGCAACTCTACAGCACGCACACCATCACACCACACACACACCACTCTCCACTCATACCTACCGTCCACCTATTATAAAGACAACACACATGCAGTAGTAGCATAGCCACGCCACTATACTCATACATCTTATACCAAAGCGCCCTATGCACACGCTACTCTAGGCCCAACTCCGCATTCACAGCGTATTATTACAGTATACTACTACTTATAATAGTTCACGCTCACATCGTACAGTACTCGACCATTTACTATCCTTATGTAATGTCAGTACACACAACATCTATGCTACTGTAGAGTATATATATATAATATATATATATCAAAAGTTATCTGGCCACTAGTCACAGGCCCGCACGTAATCTAATAACGACCGTAGATCACACCTCTGTAGTCCTGACTCTCACGATCTTAATACTCCGGTCCTCCGTTGCTACTTACGCTCGGCCGATATAACCACTATCGAACTCACTCTAGCCGTATATCGACACATACACGAGACCCCTACTGATGTCAGACACTCAGGCTTCATAGTAGCATCTGATAACACATCGCGGGCCCTATAAAGATTTTCACGCACCTCGCACGTATTCATAAGGGCGCTCAATTGGAGACGCTGCGCCTAGTTAAGTCTAAATAGCTTGACGATCCTGCTGAGCTTAGACTCGGTCTTCAACTACATGTTACTTATCATAGCTCATCACAGATGCCATCTGAATCCCGGCTTCACTCTAAACTCAACTATGTGATACACGAGGGTACATGCTGATTCTATTACACACACATAGGACAGTTCGGGCGGTCGCACCCGAATTATATAAAAATATTGTACCGAGCAAGGCTCTTTGCAATGTGACACGCTTAGGTAATATGCAACAGACTTCTTCTCGGGTCCTACCGTCTGCTCCAGGCGCTCTAGTATCAGCTAACAGTTGTAGCTAGACGTCTCGCAGAACAAAGTCGCTATTTCCTCCGATGGATAGTATCCTTCTGCGTGCAGCGAGGAAAAAATCTCAAGACTATTAGACAAAGTGATCTCTTTAAAGATACTTTATCAATACATAAACACTTTCTAAGTGTTTCATTTAATATAAGTGTCAATTTCCTCGAGTGCTTACTTAGATCTCGTTATTTAGTGTTCTCCTGACCTATGACGATGTTATTTTAAAATCAGTATTTTTCGACTCTTAGTGATACTCTTCAGCTAGAGTACATAGCGAAGATAATACTGTAGAACTGTGCTATCTGAGACTTCTTCTTATCTAATCACCGATCGTCACAGCAGCGCTCTTCTTCTGTATCGCTATTCGCCCTTGGTTGCCATTGTAGTAGTTCAAGTTCACTACTCATTCACATAGCCTTATCTCGATCTGCTCTCTCTTCAATAGTAATCATGACCTCCGTCATGTGGTTATCCTCCTCGTGACGCGTAATCCTGTGCTCGAGTCACCTCTCCTCCACTCTGCAGTCATGATCCCGAAGTTGCTGATATACTTGACGCCCAGGACGCATCACTCAAGCTTATACGTAGTCGTGAGTACTAGATGTGATCGAAGCTGATAATAACCTAGTAGAAATATCACACATCTCATAGACAACTGTAACGTTATCGTCTTCCGTAGGCAACCGGACATCATCTACGATCTAGCCCCGTCTTCCATACCATCAGTATCTCGCATCCACTACACGACCGCGTCGCCTCCCTCGACTAGCACTCACATCCCGTACCTACTGCTTAACTTACTAGCAGACCAAGCGGCTTGGACATGTGCGAGCCGATATATGACGCACGTTCTGATCGACCGGCCACGGCCGCCCATGGAGCTCATCTCTCAGCCCGCCACTCTCGCTAACGTCGCTGACGCCTGCCGTCGGCTCGTCCAGGAGAACTGCTTCTGGCCGCTCGCGCCCGCAGTATGTATCACAGACATATCTCGATACGCGAGCTCCGCCAGCCATCCGCGCCTCGCACTAACTCATGAGTACTGCACGTCTTCGTCTGCTCCGCGCGTCGCTACCCTCCGCGAGCTAGTACATGATAGCATCCTGGTTACGTCAATATAGCTACCCATTGCACTTCACGCGTCGCTACTCTGACGCAAGAACCTGGAGAGCTGATCCCCCGTGACGTACTCTCCCATCACGCCGTGTCAGACGCCATCCCGTAGCTCTGCGCAACCGTCACATCTTCCCTCTACGCCGAGCGATCATCATCACACCTACTGATTGCGAGAAAGTCGTGATATGGCTCATGAGACGACTCTGATATAGTCCTATGCACGAGCGTAGCCGAGATCCCACTCATAGGATCTCTGACTATAATTCACTCTGAGTCGCTATATGCCGTCCAGCTCCTGTACAATCACATAGTACTTATATTACTATCATACATCCATAATACATCAACCATTCGGATCTTACAGCATACTCGGATCTACCCTCTATTTATGAGGATTGACTATAAGTCGCTTGCTCTGTACATCATTCCCGATGCGTCCGCATACACAGTCATTCATATCGTCAGAGTAAGCGATAAGTGAATGTGTCCTGCGGGCACGGGCTGTTGTCACACTAGTAAAACGTCCTGCTAAACATAACTCCACTATTACATCCAGATGACTACAGTAGTCATCATCATAGGTATCTCAGCGTATATCTATACGCGACTCCCTTGCAATCCGGCCGCGTAACTTATTGCCTCTCCGCCCTGCATATTGGTTAATTCATAATACCTTATAGATGGAGTCACCTCAAACTTACGAATCTCATATAACTTACCGACTCAGTTTTCGTCAGATAACTGATATATACTCGTATCCTAGATATTATCATACTTACTGAACTCAATAATCGGTATGACAGACACATAGACACTCATATAAAGCTCTATTATCTGACCTAACGTGTCATCAGCGCACCATGACTCTCCGTCGTTGATACCTACAGTGAAGATAGGTAGTGTGCTCTAATCCTATGTTCCAGTGTCCCGGGCCCCCGCAGAATCAGGATTTTGGCCTTGAACTTTTTTGACCTTGACCTTTTTGGGCAATCCAAATTTTTTGAGAACCCAAACTTGGTCATTACCTGCCCCTCTGACCTTTTTTGGGCCTTGACCTTCTGGCGTACCTGATACTCTTCTCAATGTATCCGAGCGACCTTAACTCTCTTCTTCTGACCGTTTCGACCTCGCTTACGGGACAGATATCCCTACGAATAATTCTTTTTCGCGCGTGCCGCACGATAGATTCGCTTCTACCTGCCCTCGCTAATCTGTCTCTTTGGCCTTTAGCATACCATTATCTTCGAGCAGCTATGTCTGACCTACTTTTTCGATGACTGTCATCGCGTCAGTCGAGACAGGCGTGCCCTTGCCATACGCGACACGCGAGAGAAGGGACTCGATGCGAAGTGCCTCATACGCGTGACTGCTAAAGGACATATGACACCGCACCTCACCCTCCGAGCTCTCCTCCCGCCATAATCTTGGAAATCTCCCACTTTCAGTCAGGGCTCTGCACTTATAGAGCGCCTCATGTTGGCCTTTTTAGCATCGTATCTCTATCTATCTCTCGGTCTCTGTCTGAGCTATCTCGACTGCTCTGCTGTGCGTATCTCGTGGGCGTGCTCTCTCCTCATCTTGATATTACTGGTCTCCAACACATTTCATAGCGGCGCTAAATCCAAGCGACCGAAGCATCGAAATGTGGGCCACCTATCTCTGATCACGTACTATGGTACTCGAAGTCTTACGTTGACAGCGAGTTGCTGCATCGGCGGCGCCTATTCGCGATTAGTAGGCTCCTGACGATCTATACTATCTCATAGAGTCTCCGGGTAGACACACTTTGACCATTCTTTAAAGAACCTATCTCAGTCTGGAATACGCTGTCTCGTGTATATAAGTACGATGCCAAGCCTATCCATTGAGCCATACATACTAGCGAGCCTTGTCGCCTACCTGGTACGGACACTTGAGAGTTAGGGTACTCTCTGCTGCTCGGATATCGCACTCAGTCGATGAGGTCATGTAGGTATCTGACCTGCTTGGATCTGCTAACTTATTTCCATCTGCGGTCGCACCACACACACACACACACACACACACACACACACACCACACACGCAACTACTATATATATATAATATATATATATATATAATAATATATATAATTATAATATATAATATATATATATATATATATATATGGCGAACACGTGCTTCACCTACACCCACACTCACGCCTACACCTACACACACGCGTACACACACACACACAGACGCACACACACATACACACACACACACACTTACACTTATACACACATTCACTATGACACTTACACACACGCGTACACACACACACACGCACACACACATACACACGACACACATACACACACTTACACTTATACACACATTCACTATGACACTTACACTCACCCATAGATACTTACACTTACTTACACTTAAACACACGTACAAACACACTACCAAACCCTTTGGTCTTCCATGGTCAATTTTGGGGCAAACCCTAATTTTTGGCCATCCCCTAATTTTTCGGCAACCCTAATTTTTCGGCCAACCCTTTGGTCTTCTAGGGGGCAATTTTGAGGATCCAAATTTTTCGGTCAAACCTTTTGTATTCCAGAGGACAATTTTGGCTTGTAGCTTTTTTGACCTTGTAGCTTTTTTTGATGACGTCATCTGTTTGATGACACCTTAAATTGATGTTCGGCTTTGCGTCCATTCTCTCATTACCTTTGATGCATGTTCCCAATCACCGTAAGGAGTGTCTAGTGGGTGTTCTATTAGTGTTCTATGAGTATAGATGAGTGCCAGGTGATGCCAAGTGAGGGCCAATGAGTGGCCAAGGGGGGCCAAATGAGTGCCAAGTGAGTGCCACATAGTGCCAACTTGAGTGCCACATAGTGCCAACTGAGTGCCCCTTTTTCAAGCCTTTTCTAGCCTCCCCTTGAGCCGTAGAATAGCCCAAATATGGGTGTCTACCCCTAGGATATAAGGTATGAGAATCGATTGTGTGTATATTACAAGTTGGCTATGATGCTTCCTATATGAGTTAGTCTTTTCCTAACACTTATGCACGACAGATGTATAATCTAAAGAGTTACACATTTGAGACAGTGAATGCAAACGTTTCAGAGTCGCGTCCGCAGGTGAACCCCGCAGCGAAACCGCCGCCGCGTGCGCCCGCCAGGCCGCAATATTACGCGTAACGCACGCCGCAATATTCGCGTAACAGCCGCCGTTACGTGCGTCCACAGACGCATCCATTATCGCGCGAACAAAAATATGATATCAATGTAACTATTCAAAGAATTTCTTTCAAATATACTATGAGTCATGAGTCATTCATTTCTACTACAATTGTACGAAATTTTTTATTAAAAACATATACTTTACATACCTTAAAGCAGTAAATCAGTAAATCAATTAGAGGTGTTATCCTAGCAACAAGGGATTTAGTATGCTTTTGTTTTACGTTTTACCTGCGCTAGACCTGATCAACTCCAGTATGCTTTTACTGCTTAACTCATATATTTATTAACATTACTTAAAGCAGTAAATCAGTACAATCAATAGAAGGTGTTACCACTAAAACCTAAGGATTAGTGATGCTTTTGTTTTACTGTGGTTATACTGTCCTTGTTACTGCTTTATTCGTGATGCTTTACTGCTTTAACTCATGATTTACTGAATTAAATTTTTTTCTATTTCATTATATATTGTTTTTTAATACTTTTAATTTTATTACTATTCTATTAGTATTATTTTATTAATTCTTATCATTCTTTTATTTCTAAATTTTTATTTTTAGTTTTAATACTTTTTATTTAAAAATGTAATGTAAGAAACACACGCAGTGCCTGTTATATAAACATTTCATTTTAATAAAATTGTACGAATTTATTAAAAAAACGTATACTTTACTGCTTTACAGCTTAACTTAATCTTCAATTATTCATTATTCCAACTTGACGAGTAGGCGATGTGGAGAAATCTACCGTTCGAAAAGTCCGGCTACATGTCTAGTAGCTGGGCCGACAGGCTGTGGTTGCACATTTTCTATTTTATTAAATATTTTAAAGGAAATGGCGATTTTTGAGCAAAAAACCCCTGTAAAAATAATATGGTGTTATAATTTTTATCATCAAAAATTTAAAGAATATGAAGATGTGTTCAATTTCATGAAGGCATATACGATAGTAGATCGTTTGGTAAATATACATGCCATTAAAATTATTGTATTAGATGATTTAATGCACAAATTGAACTTGGAAATAGACAGAAGCGTTCACAGTTTATTATCTCCCCATCTAAATATCTCGGTGTTTCATAACACAGAATATTTTTCATCAAAACAAGCATATGCGAAGGTGTTTCTTTAACACTCAGTATTTTACTTTGTTTGGCAGAGAAGAGACATCGCGAGTCAAATTAAGTGTAATGGGGGGGGCAAACTCAAATGTTCCCCTTCAAAGGAAAGGAGTTCTTAAAAGTATATTAAGAGGTTACTTCGATCTTTGATGTGTGAACTTCATCCAAAAAACACGTACAGAGTGGTTGCTCCCCACCAACATTCTACCCTATGAGTAGAAACTGTATACATACCTGAATAATGAGTTCTCTAATTGCAAAAGTATTACCTCTTATAAAAAAATTAAAAAGCTTTGAAACCATCTGAAAAACGTAAACTAATTAGTGAGGATGAGAATTCATCCAGTGTGTATGTTGAAGTCTGTTTAAATTCTTATAAAAGGGAAATGTTCCTTTAAACATACCTCAGAAGAAAGCTACTTCGTTATAGAAACATCATTAAAAAACTCTACCTCAACATAAAAAATCTGAAGATAAAGAAAATACTTCAGAGAGGCGGAGGGGCATTCCTTCCATTACTCTTCTCCGTTTATAGCCCCACTGATAACTAAGTGGGTTGTCCCCATGATGAAGGTTGGCTGTACTTCCATATAATGAGTATGAGAAAAGGAAGTATAATAATACAGCATCTGTACAGAAATCAGTTCCCGGTTCAGCATTCACAACCTCTATATGAACAGCTATTACCACGCACTGTGTGCAAAATCCAAAGTCACAGTTTCATCATTCAACAACCCCAATATATGCAGATATTACCCCCAATGCATGGCATTACCAAACCTCTTTCACTTCAAACAACAACGTTGCACCACCAGAATTTATATTGTAACGATTCATTTATCTTTTCAGCCAGCCTCTACCTCCAGCTTATAGGATTTCCTAAAAGTTGCAACAGATAACCAATTACGAGAAAAAAGTGTACAGGATATTAAATTCAGACATTAAAATCCATGAGAAACGCTCTTATACCAAGATGCCATAAAAAAATTTGATAGATTTTAAAGACTTGCATCTACATCCACCACTTACGTAAACCGCTACCCGATGATGTAGATTTAACCTTATGAAGTAAAACTTGAAGTGAAAAATGAAGATAAATTAAAAATATCCTAGAGGAGAACTTACCTATTAGAGTGCGTAAAATCAGGAATAGTTTATATAATTATTTTAAAGAAACAATTATCTTTGAATGAATCAGGGCAGATCGTAATGATGATGAAATAGTTAAAGGTTCAAATTTTGTGGATTTGAAGCTGATCTCTCACGTAACTGAAAGAAAGCCCTGTAAAAGGATGGAATGAGATCAAACAAGAACTTCAAACTATTAATTTTCCCAGAACTTTAATTTTAAATACACAACGATTAGCAGACTTGGATAATACCCATTACGCCAAGACCTGACTCAAGTCCCCAGGTACTTCTTACGCCTCAGATAAATTTAAACGTGTTACCAGAAGGATGGAAGAATTTGCTGAAGAATTAAACCTATTTTGGATTAAATCGTAATTATGCATTATCATATATTTATTTGTGTAATGCTTGTATTAAATAAATATTGTTATTTTAACCTTTTTATTTAAGTTTTAATGCTTGTATATAAATAAATATGTTATCTTTAGATACCTTTTCTCTTTTAACCCTTTTAACTTTATAGCACATTTTGGTACATATATATATATATATATACTATATATTTATATATTCAGGAGTATTATATATAAATACGCTATATATATATACTATAACTATAATAAATATATATAATACTATATATAACGTTTACATGGGGTCAGTAGCCAACATGGGCCCAAAGGAGGTAGTTGATAAATATTACTTCAATCTGAGGAGCCAAATAAGTTTGGGGGTTTCACTAGGTTTGCTTTAAGGTATCCTAATATGAGGAGAAAAGAGTTAAGCATATTTAGAGCGGAAAGAGGCATTTTTACTCTACATAAACTGTAGAAAAAAAATTTCCTACGCAGGAAAACCATATCTCCGCAGCTCCGATAGTGTTTGGCAATTAGATTTATCGGAAATGATTTAAATATAGTTCTTATAATGAAGGATTTCAATACATACTTTTTACTATTGACGTATACTCTAGATACTTGTGGTTGAAACCCTTAAAAGATAAAAGATCAGCTACAGTTGCAGCTGCAGTATTTGAAATTATTAGAGGCAATGAGCGGGAGAACTCCTAAAATCATTTTGGAAGATTTCAGGAATGGAATCAAGGTCAGAGTTCTTTATGGAGTTGCTCTGGGTGTATGGTATAAGCTATTTACAATACATTTCCGTAAACAAAGAGGCTATAGTTGAAAGAGTCCAGCGTACTATTAAAGAGCGCATGCATAGGTATTTTACTAAAATGAATTACTTTAAATATATGATAGACTGAACGCTCCCTATCTATCGCTACTCTATATCTGCGGCTATTAACCAGGATCTTACCATAAACTATAAAGCCAACACCTTTAGAAATGTCAAAAACTAGAGGCCATCGATCACATCTGTATGAAAAAGAAAACAGAATAAAAGATAATTCGGGAATAAAGGTAAACGATTATGTAAGAGTATCTCGAGCAGAAGAAAGATCCAGAAAGGGGTATGAAGCCGGTTGGACTACGGAAGTTTTTTAAAGTTCACAATATCCGCCATTCCGTCATAGTGATAGTTTAAACGTTAATCCTATTTATCTGAAAGATTTAGATGGCGAACCCATAAAAGGAGGATCTTATAAACAAGAAATACAAAAGTAAGGTTCAATCCTGTAACTGTCCGGCGCTATATGGTAGTATCAATTCGGAAAGATATTAGTGCTACGAGAGGCAAACATGCGAAGACTAAATGTAAGCACCGCTACTTAGTGAGAAATGGAGGCGGGGTTATCCCTACGCCTAAGTTTACCCGTACAATAACTCCCATATATAAAAGCCAATGTGAAACATTTGTACATTATAATGCAACGTTTCCATCCATGCAGAATAACTTATAATTCATGGATGGATGTAGACACTTCTATTTAACTCATTCCGTCTTCAGCGACTCATCTTTGGAATTTAACATAGCCCTGTAATATGACATACTCTACTGATTTCTTTACAAGTTCATGTGTTAATCTGAGATCACTCATTACCTAGTCGAACACTTATGCAAAGAGGAGGCAATACAAATGCAGGCATTTATGTGTAACGAATGATATTAAATACAGACAAGATACCAAATCAGTTCCTCACACTCGTATTCGTGCGATGTGGTTACAGAAGCGTGCAGGGAATGTGGAAACATTTATATTACAAGTGAAAGCTCATACTTCGTGATCGTGCATAGTGTACCACGTCACTTGTGAATAACACAGAATAACTCTCATTTGAAGGAATTTTTACCTCTCTGCGTGCGAAGGTTCATATCTTCTTAAAATCCGTGGACGCTGCTATTTTCTAGGCAGTTTAAACGTATCTCTTTGATATGCAGCTACTTTATGTGTAAGGAATCTGGGCTCGATACAAACTGAATGGTCATATCCGCAACCTCATTTGCAACAGTGATAAATCGCAGTCAATAAATATCTCTTTAACGGCTCAAAAGTCAAGTCGTACACCTTCGAGCGAACACCCGTAGATATGTGCATTTTTTTTCTGAAGACTCGATACCCACATTATCACACTGGATGAATTTACTCGGATCGCTCACTAATTAGTTACGTTTTTCAGAATGTTTTCAGCTTTTTTAAATTTTTTTATAGAGTAAATACTTTGCAATTAGAGCACTCATTATTCAGGTATGTATACAGATTCTATCTCATAGGGTAGAATGTTGTTACGTAGTAACACTCTGTACGTGTTTTTTGGATGAAGTTCCACAATCAAAATAACCGTGTGGTTATCGAAGTAACCTCCTTTATATACTTTTAAGAACTCTTTTCCTTTGAAGGGGAAACATTTGAGGTGCCAATACATTAATTTGACTCATGTCTCTGCTCTGCCCAGAACAAACAGTAAATACTGAGTATTTAAAGAAACACTTCGCATATGCTTGCTTTGATGAAAAAATTCTGTGTTATGAAAAACACAGAGATATTATAGATGGTGAGAATAAACTGGGAACGCTTCTGCTATTTCCAAATTCAATTTCTGCATTAAATCATCTAATACAATAATTTTATGGACTTGTATATTGTCCAGCGAACTAATATCGTATATGCCTTCATGAAATTGAATCACATTTTTTATATCTTTAAATTTTTCCTGATAAACATTATAAACACTTTATTATTTTTTTTTACAGGGTTTGCTCAAAAATCTCCATTTCCTTTAAAATATTTAATAATTGAGAAAAGTTTTACCACAGCCTGTCGGGCCAGCTACAAGTCATGTAGCCGGACTTCGGAACGGTAAATTTATCCACATCCATACTCAGTCAGTTGAATAAGAATTAATGGAGATTAATTAAAGCTGTTTAAAGCAAGTAAAGTATATGTTTTTTTGCTAATAAAATTCGTACAATTTTAATTAAAATGAAATGTTTATATAACAGGCACTGCGTGTGTTTTTTTTTTTTTACATTACAATTTTTAAATAAAAAGATTAAAACAAAAATAAAAATAGAAATAAAATAATAATAAAAAATAATAAAATAATAATAATAAAAATAATAATAATAAATAAAAAGTATTAAAACAAAATAAAAATATAAAGAAACATAATGTTAATAAATATATGAGTTTTAAAGCAGTAAAGCATATGCAGTTAAAGCAGTAAACAGTAAAACAAAAGCATACTAATCCTTAGGTGTTAAGGTAACCTCTATTGATTTACTGTTTACTGCTTAAGGTATGTAATGTTAATAAATATATGTGTTTAATAATAAATATATGAGTTAAAAAGCAGTAAAACAGTTAAAACAAGCATATAATCCCTTTGGTGTTAGGTAACACCTCTATTGATTTACTGATTTACTGCTTTAAGGTATGTAATGTTAATAAATATATGAGTTAAAGCAGTAAAGCATATGAGTTAAAGCAGTAAAACAGTAAAACAAAAGCATACTAATCCCTTAGGTGTTAGGTAACACCTCTATTGATTTACTGATTTACTGCTTTAAGGTATGTAAAGTATATGTTTTTAATAAAAATTTCGTACAATTGTAGTAAAAATGAATGATTCATAGTATATTTGAAAAGAAATTCATCTTGAATAGGTTACATTGATAATCATATTTTTCGTTCGCGCGGTAATATTGCGTCTGTGGACGCACGCGGCGGCTGTTACGCGGAAATATTGCGCCTGCGGGCGCACGCGGCGGCGGTTACGCGGTAATATTGCGCCTGCGGGCGCACGCGGCGGCGGTTACGCGGTAATATTGCGCCTGCGGGCGCACGCGGCGGCGGTTTCGCTGCGGGGTTCACCTGCGGACGCGGACTCTGAAACGTTTGCATTCACTGTCTCAAATGTGTAACTCTTTAGATATACATTCTGTCGTGCTATAAGTGTTAGGAAAAGACTAACTCATAGTTGGAAGCATCCTAGCAACTTGTTAATATACACCAATCGATTCCTCATACCTTTATAACCTAGGGTAGACACCCATATTAGGGCTAATTCTAGGCTCAGGGAGGCTAGAAAGGCTGGTGAAAAAAGGGGGCACTCAGTTGCACTATGTGGCACTCAGTTGGCACTATGTGGCACTCACTTGGCACTCATTGGCACTCACTTGGCACTCATTGGCACTCACTTGGCACTCACCTGGCACTCATCTAATACTCATAGAACACTAATAGAACACCCCTAGACACTCCTTACGGTGATTGGGAACCATCAAAGTTGAACCGCAAAGCCGAACCATCAATTTAGGTGTCATCAAAGATGACGTCATCAAAAAAAGCTACAAGGTCAAAAAAGCTACAAGATCAAAATTGTCCCCTGGAATACAAAAGGGTTGACCGAAAAAATTTGGGTTCTCAAAATTGCCCCCTGGAAGACCAAAGGGTTGGCCGAAAAATTAGGGTTGCCGAAAAATTAGGGATGGCCAAAAATTAGGGTTGGCCAAAATTGACCCATGGAAAATCCAAAGGAGTTGGTAGGTGTGTTTGTACGTTGTATAAGTGAAATGTTAAGTGTAAGTTTATTCTATGGTGAGGTAAGTGTCAGAGTGAATGTGTGTATAAGTGTAAGTGTGTGTGTGTGTGTGTGTGTGTGTGTGTGTGTGTGTGTGTGTGTGTGTGTGTGCGCGTGTGTGTAGGTGTAGGCGTGAGTGTGGGTGTAGGTGAGCACGTGTTCGCATATATATATATATATATATATATATATATATATATATATATATATATATATAATTTATTATATAATATATATATATATAATATATATATATATATTATAATATATATATATATATTAAATTTTTATATATATATACATAGTGAGTGTGTGTCTGTGTGTGTGTGGTTGTGTGTGTGTGTGTGTGTGTGTGTGTGTGTGCGACGCAGATGGAAATAAGTTAGGGCAGATCCAAACAGGTCAGCATACGACATGACCTCATTGTTAGCACAATTACCTACCAAAGGCAAGGTGGCAGGTACCTGTATTTGCTCAAGATAATCTCTACTAAGACCTCCACTGATCTTTAGAATGGTCAATTTCAACCCGAGCTCAAGATAATCCTTACTTAATTCCTCACTCACCTTTAAGAATGGCCAATTTCAGCCCTTGCAGACCTTGATACGGTATCAAGGCCGAAATATCAAGGCCCAAACCGAAAATATCAAGGCCAAAACATACAAAAAAGGGGCTAAGCCCCTAAAGGGGGGTGAAATAGGGGGCAATACGTACGACGGAGGCTTCGCCTCCGTCTGGCAAGCCCCTTCTTCGAAGGGGCATCAAAAAGGTCAAGGTCAAAAAGGTCAAGGCCAAAAAGGTCAAGGCCAAAAAAGGTCAAGGCCCAAAAAGGTCAGGGGCAGGTAAAAATTTGGGCTAAAAAAATTCAGGTTGCCCAAAAAGGTCAAGGTCAAAAAAAGGTCTAACAGGCCAAAATCCTAGATTCTGCGGGCCCGGGACACTAACAATATGCCCTCCCTACTACTACCGTGGTATAGATTAAACTTTATTACATTTTTTATTTAATGGGAAAATTTAGAAGATTCCTAAATATCCCCTCAAATGAAATAATTCTGAGCTTTCATTACCACAATTGTGAACACAATAAACTAAATCATTTTACATGGAAATTAATACTCGAAGAAAATAGAGACATATAAAGACATCTAATAAAATAAAATCAATTTAATATTGAAGCTCAAAAAAAAAAAAAAAAAAAAATTTCGGTTGTCGTTATAGCAAATCAAATTTTTTATTTTAAAATCCCTCAAATCAAATGAAACCATTCAATTACTAAATTTTTTAATGCCGCCTGGATTAATATATATATATTATATACTATATATATATATATATAATTATCGATATATAATATATATATAATATTATATATATATTATATATATACTATATATATATATATATATATATATATATATATATAATATATATATATATATATATATATATATTTGTACACATCTTGGGAAATGCTTTATAAAAAATTACCAAAAATATTTTTCCTATTTTTACAGGATCCGTGTTACTAATATAAAACCCTACCAATGACCTATCACGACACAGAATATATATATAATAATTATATATATATATATATATATATATATATATATATTAATAATAATATATATATATATATAATATATATCTCTCTCTC
>JABUQX010008090.1:0-2500 GCA_015478945.1 Trachelipus rathkii
AAAATTTTTAATAGTAAAAGGGAGAGTCTTGTATTTTCTAGAACAGGAAACTAGCAAAAGAGTAATAGATCAGCTCTGAAATAGTGAGTTTTGAGGAGAGTTTCTCGCCAAAAAAAGATTTGCATATCAATGACGCCAAATCACAGAAAATATGGAAGTTTTATCGCAATGAGTAAACCGCCATCATAGTCACAGAGAGAAGGGATTTCATAGAACTTATATTGCCGCATCTTCAACCAAAATTCTTATTCCTAGTTAAGAAAATATTTTGTAGAGAAAATGTTACCAAATTTATACAGAAATTGAGATCAGCAGTATTCAGGAGTTAATCAAGGCAGATTCAGATATCATTTACTACAGATTTATAGAGAGCTAAATAATTCAAACGACTCAATTTATTTTTAAACTGCACTATGGCTTACCAGCGAGTTTGAAAAAAATGGACTGTGTACTCCATTGAAAGTATTTCCCAGGTTTTCATTCTGGAATTAAAATCACTAGTTTTGAAATTACGATGAATAATTGGGAAAATCCTCCTAACATAATCCATTTGATCCTTCGAGATGGAGCATATAACATGAAACTTGGAACTGTTTTAGCATACACAAGTTTTTCTTGTTTTATTCATAAACTTCAATTTATTAAAGAAGCCTTATTTTCTCAAAGAACAGTGTGATTTAATTAAGAAATGTAGGAATATTTGTAAACATTTAATCATTCCAGTTTTTGAGCTGTAAATTAACTTAAAAGAATACAAAGGACTTGGATCACATCTTGCAAGCCCACTTATACAGTCAAGATGTTAATACAAGGTGGATAGCACATATTTGATTCTAAGAAAGAATTGAATCGTTGTGAAAAGTACCTCTGCAAGTTTTAATATTATAGAAAAAATGAATTTTTTTGCTATCGGACTGCTAATAAATGGCAAATACTGGAAAAATTTCTAAAAGTTTTGCAACCATTCTCATGGTTACGGAAAACTATAAGGCAAAATCAATTATATCATCAATTATTCTACATATTTGTTTGAGCTCTCCAGCATATATCTCAAACTCTGAGGATGACAGCAGAGAATAAAGAAGAGCTGAAGAAGGCATTAAAGTTTAGATTTATGAATAAAAAAATTAAAAAGGAAAGAATTAAAAATTTATCGAGCTTCACCAAATGCAGGATACATTGTTTATAATACTGTAGTAGTACAAGATACTAACTGACTATTTTCTAATGTAATAAGAGAATTAAGTAGGAAATGGATGCTTGAAGAAATATGCAAATAATTGAAGGTAGAAAGTGATGATAGTAGTAGCAGTACAGAAGAAGGTTCAGGCGATTGAGTCATTTTCAGAAACGAGCATTAATTATCTACAATGAAACTAGATTTGCCAAGTACCTCAAAGTCATCAGGAAGCATTAAGAAAATAAATTACTGCAAAGTTACTTACTTTTTATAAGTTTGAAGAAAGTGAAAGTGACAGCAAGTCAGTTAGTGTAAAAAGGAAAAAGAAGAAAAATCAGTGGCTCTTCAAAAGGTGAAATTCTTAAAGAAATTGAAATTTTTTTTTTACCAGAAAATCAATTTCTAATCTGGGAAAAGAAGAATTCCTTAATTGGTGGAAAGTGAACAAAGCTAAATTCCCAAATATAGCAGTACTAGCCCAAACATTACTCTCCTTTCCAGTCTCCTTCATATATTCAGAGAAATTATTTTCATTTTCAAAAGCAGGAAATAATTCATACCTGTAAGTGTAAGGGCTTCGGAGCATGCAATTTGTTTTTGCCGCTATTTTAAAATTATCTTTGTCTGATAAATTCTGACTTATTTGTATTTGTCTGTTAAATTCTGAGTTTGTTTGTATGTTAAACTATGAATGTTGTTTGTTTATGTTCTCTATGGCTGTTTAATTGTGCTTATTAAACTCTATGAATGTTGTTTGTGTTGGTCTTTAAAACTCTGACTGTTGTTTGGGTTTGTCTTTTAAACTATATGACTTGTTTTTGTTTATTAAACCTTATGAGTGTTGTTTGTCAGTTAAACACGGACTGTTGTTTGTTTTTGCATCTGTTAAACTCAGGAGTATGAAATCTAAATAGGAATCGAAGAGTCCAAAAACGCGGCATTGGCAAATTTGGTGAACCGGAACTGGAAGAGAGATAAATTTTGGTCATTTTTTTATTTTAAGAGACTCCTATTCCTCAAATTATTTCAGACTCCTTTCCTCAAATTATTGCAGAGACTCTTATTCCTCAAATTATTTCAGACTCTCCTATTCCTCAAATTATTTCAGACTCCTATTCCTCAAATTATCAATTTTCGTGCTAGGAACCATTTTCGTTTTAAGGACATCCTCTTTAAGACCATTTTCCATGTCTCGAATTATTTTAAAACAAAATAATCTTAACGGTTAAGTTAAAAGATTTCACAAAGCTAATAATAAAATTGCTGCACCAGTTTTTTTTAGAGGGTCTGGGTGGGGTTTTCAAAGGGGGAAAAAAAATT
>JABUQX010008090.1:7500-10000 GCA_015478945.1 Trachelipus rathkii
ATTAAACGTCTATCAATACCCTGTTGTAAAATCCATAAACCTAAATATAATTATTCTTCTTATCCCTCATTTTTTTTCTCAAATCATATTGTTTCACAATGTAAAGATCTTTTTCCACAGAATACAATACCACTGGGAGAAACCTAATGTTCATTCACGTAACAAGTCCAAAAAATATCTCAACGCACTCTTTCACCAAATAAACCAGCATATATCTTCCCTACAAACACTCAATAAACTTATGTCCCCTATAATTTCTACAGTTCCCCTTTTCTCCCTACCCTTATATAAGGGTACTATTAGCTCTCCTCCAATCCCTTGGACTATATCCCTCCATAAAGCTTTATACAACAACTTCCAAATCCATCAATCACCATCTCGCCTCCGCTCGTGGATCATTTCACTAGTTATTTCATCTATAACCTGCAGATTTACCATTCACCAACTTTCTCTCTACCCAGTACCTCCTCCTTACGTAGAGCCCCCTTATCAAAATACCCTATTCTTCTTGCACCATCAAAACCACACACATTTACTAACACCTCATCAATTACAAATATATATATATATATATATATATATATATATATATATATATATATATATATATATATATATATATATATATATATATATATATATATATATTATATATATATATACATAGTATATATATATATATATATATATTATATGTTTTTTTTTACATTATGCACTACCGCTACGGCAAAGGCCACTATTCAAGGAGGGGCGCTAGACTCAGCAAAATTCAACTAACGGCAAATTACGCAGATGGCACAGACGCGGGCTTTAGAGTGAGGGAGATTAAATTGAGTAGGAAACACAGGATGGAAGATAATTCCTCAGAACAGAGGTGGCAAGGAAAGAAGGGAGGCACGGCAGCGAACTAGTCTGGAGGTGCTAATATCAACACAAACTCATGTGCCGACACAGCACCCTTTGTGGCTACGAGGGCGTCTTAAGGTGGCTACGCGAGTGGAAGTTCCTGTCGAGCACTTGCCGCTACGGTACCTATAGGAAAGAGAATAAAGCACCAACATCGCGCGCAAAGATAGAGGATCAAGTGAACTAGAAAGTACAGGACAGTTTATAAGTCTTTTTGCCTTTGACTCGACCCTATCCAAAAGACGGGTGAAACCTGAGCCCCCCCTCCCAGATATGAGAGGAGTACTCCATACAAGGGTGGATGAGACCCTGTAATGACGGAGTAAAACTGTGAAAGAAAAAAAGTCTCGCAGTCTGAAACAGAACTCCCAGGTTTCGTTTGAGGCCGCCATAGCTAACCATTGTGAATGTCAGTTCCAGACATTATTTTGATTATGGTTAGCGCCAAGGATGTTCTTAATTGTCAACAGCAGGACAAGAGAACCGTCGAAAAGAGACTAGGAAAGTTAGAAGGTGTTTTGTTAGAGAGGGAGTTTGTAGAAGTTGATTTTTAAAAGAATTAAATTTCAAAAGTTGGAACGACCCCACCCGGAAATTCTATCAGATCAGCGAGAATAGAATCGGAGAGATTAAGAGAGGCGATTCTAGAAGTAAAAGAAGGAGGCAGAATTGAAATGAGTTGAAGAATGAAGGGTCGAGTCATCGGCATATGAGTGGATAGAGTTAAATGTGCAGACGAGAAGATCGTTAATGAAAGCAGATTAATAGTAGGAGATAAGACAGAATCCTGAGAAACACCACTATTGACAGAAAAGAAGAAGTCACCCCAAAAAGCAACAGACGATATTGAGCGATTTGAAAGAAAGCTAGACATAAGTTAACAAAAAGGAAGGAGGAAACCCAAAGGAGGGAGCTTGGAGAGCAGTGACGCGTGCCTATACTCGTCAATGCCTTTGGATATGCAAGCGCCAGCACGCAGTCTCCCCGTATTCCTAAGGGTGGAAAACCATAAATCTGTTAGATAGGAAAGTAATCACCAGTAGACATCGAGCGCCGAAAGTCGTACTGGGCGATCGGAAAGAAGGGAATGAGAATTCCTGATGGTTAAGAAATGAGAGTTTGAGAAAGGGTTTCAAAGGGATCTGTAGATAGAATACCAGGTTAGAGCTATAGGGCATAGTTAGAAGGATCAGAGCGGCTTCCTTTTTTCAGAATAGGTTGGACATATGCGCGCTTCCAACACTGAATGAAAGTGCTAGTATTGAGGCATAGAGAATATAGTTGAACGAGAGGCGGGGCTAGCACGGAAGCTGCACTCCCTCAGAACTCGGGAGGGAATGAACATCCGGCCCAACCCGCTTCCTATCGTTCATATGATTCAGAGCCCATGCACCCGATCAAATGTAATCTCAGGCAAAGGCATAGGACACCTGAGAAGAGAAGGAGGAGGAAGAGGAATGCCAGAATCGTCCAGGGTTGAGTTAAAGGAAAATAGGAGGCCGAAGAGATTGGCCTTTTCAGTTGGAGAGTTAGCAACAGAACCATCAGATCGAATAAGAGGAGGAAAGGTAGATTTACAGAAGTTGTTGGAGAT
>JABUQX010008090.1:15000-42010 GCA_015478945.1 Trachelipus rathkii
CGACAACCAAACAATATACTAAATGAACATTCGCCATAAATTGCATCTGAATTCGACTCTCTTCCTGTAACAGTCCAATCATCTTTGGCCAAACTAAGATGTGGCCACCCAAACCTGCAATATTACAAATAGATGTGGCCACCCAAACCTGCAATATTACAAATATCTGCACAAAATGCAACCAGGCCACGGAGACTGTGTCTCACTTCCTCCTAGAGTGTTCAGCTGACCATCGTCCCAGAGCAATCTGGGACATCACATATTTAAGCGATCTTCGGGGTATCTTAGCGAGGTGTGGCCAATCAGAAGGGAGGGTGGCAGGGGGGCGAGAAAGTAAAATATAAATGTAAATATTATATATATATATATATACTTATATATATATATAGTATATCATATAATAACTAATATATATATATATATTATATAATATATATATAGAAATATATATATATATATATATAATATATTTATATATATACGTATATATAAATATCATATATATATATATATTATATATAGTATATATATCTAATAAATATAAAATATATATATATATATATATATATATATATATATATATATATATATATATATATATATATATATATATATAGTATATATATATTAGATATGATATATATTATATATATATATATATATATATATATATAATATATATATATATATATATATATATGAAGTACTTGTACTTGAAAACATCTGAAAATCTCTGTACTTGTACTTGAACAATTCTAGAGTATTTGTACTTGTGCTTAACAAATGTAATGAACCCAAGCCTGCTATATAATATATATATATAATAATAATATATATATATATATATATATATATATATATATATTATAGTATATATATATATATATATATATAAAAGACTACTACCTTTTAACGTGCTTATCCCCTATGCAGGGGGGTAACACGGGGGGACCACAGGAAATCGAAACTTTAAAGGCCGGCTATCCCAAACCAGCGCCACCAACGTGTTCGCAGTCGAGTTTAAATTCTTGCCCCCAGGTAGATTATAAAACCCAACTGCTACGCGGAAGATTAACCAGCGTCCTCTCGTATTGTACGCGTGACTCAACCTCCGGCGCCACGAGCGTCATATATATATATATATATATATATATAATAATATATAATATAATATATATATATATATATATATATATATATATATATATATATATATATATATATATATATATATATATATTATATATATATATATATATATATATATATATATATACTCTTAAAAATTTTGGTAGTAACCACAGCAGTTCCATTGAAGAAACTTAGTCATTGCAGAAAGATGAAGCGATCAGTCCGCAGTGCGGTCCATAACAATCGTTGCTATGCTGTAGGCGTCAGCTTTCTTTTTAGAAACACGCGACACTCTAAGGCGCGGGTCACTGGACGGCCCACGAGGGGGCGCCTTATAGCCCGGCGGAAGAGGAAGGTCATGGAGAATTGACACTGGAGGTTTACCCTGAGATAGAGAACGGTCGCTCCCTCCCACTGCGGGAGAGACCCCGTCAAAGAGACGGGCCTAACCATCCTACACATCAGAGAGTCTCGAGCTTAACGCCGAAGGTGTATACACCGGCGCCAGGGGCAGAGAAGTTTGACTCTCAATGGGGAAGACAGGGGAACCCCAAATATTGTCTAGGATGGGCATGGAAGTCACAGGTGTATAACACCGCTGAGACTCGTCTCGGATTGAGAAGGAGTATCAACAGGGATGGCAAGAGGAAGAACCATACAATGATTGGTGGAAGCCCGAAGCACATCCCTACAAAGTTTAGCGTCCTGCGGGGTCAGCTCAGAGAATGATAACAGAGCTGAGGCAGAAGAGGATACTGTGGTATCCCCCCGAACAAGTGACGGACTCGGTCTCATTGTGAAGGAGTACATGAGAGGCAGTGGGCAAACCCATACCCCCTGTCCTAGGGAGTGGAACCTGGATCCCAAGTTGGGAACTTCAGAAGATGTAGAGTCGGTGGTAACGTTCATTGGGATATCATAAAATGACTCAGAGTTGCTTGAATAAGGAACCGGAGGGTCGCATGCAGAAGTGGGGCACGGTAAATCATCGGGGATAGCTGAGATACACGGATTGCTATCCACAACACCATGGGGTTTTGAGCCACGACCACGTTTAGGCAAAACACTGGGAGACCCAGTCAGATGGGCAGGTGTGGATTTTAAAAAATCCGTCACCCGATAGTGAAAAGAATTGTGGAGCCTCGCATACTAGGAAAAGAATGTCCTAGCGGTTTCCCAGGGGACAATGGTGCCGAACGTTTACATGAAAATTTGTCAAAGGAGAGTCATCATCGAGTAGTAACGCAAGGGATACTTCCAAATCAGAGGAATAATCAGAAATTGATGGAGAGCATGCAACCCTGGGTGGGGCATGAACTTCAGCCGAACTCACACCCTAGGAAGTAGATGTATGGACTGGGGATTTTTGATGAGCGACAGTACGGATTATGTCGGGAGAATGTGGGTTGCAGTTCGATTGCTGAGTAATGTTTCTTCCAGCAGTAGTTACGGTATCCGATCTGGAGTGCTACGAATTTCGTAGAAGCGCACGAGAGCGATGGGAAGGTTGGGTGGTAGATACAGGCCTAGTCGCAGCAGCAGCAAAGGAGAGTGGTAGGTCGGAAAATTTCTCGCTAGCGCGACTAGAGGCTTAACGGCAGTTGAGTATATGTATTGTGCACTGCTCAAGGATCTCCTTTCCAAAAGAAAAGAGGAACAGTACACAGATGACGCCTGATGCGAACCCTTTAAATTCGGGCACCAAAGCGAGTTCTCACACAATATGTGGAGAGTGTCACCACACCTCTGACAGATGAACTGGGGAGATCTGAAATATTTTTGAGGATGACCAAATTTGTGACATTTGAAACATCTCGGGTGCGGGATGTATGGCCGAACCAAGTGGACAGTGAAACCAATCTTCAACCTTTTCGGATTAAAAGGAAAAATAATAATAATAATAATAATAATAATAATAATAATAATAATAATAATAATAATAATAATAATAATAATAATAATAATAATAATAATAATAATAATAATAATAATAATAATAATAATTTTCTGTTCTCTTAATATGTTTCTAACTTTGAGTAAAAAAAATAAAAGAATCAACATACATCTACATATTTAGCACTTGACTTCTCCGCAATCATTGGATTGTCAGATTTTATAATTTCCATGTTGACAAGCCTTTCATCGATCTCAAATTCAACATTTGGTTCCCTCATTTCCGACTTTATTGATGCCTTTTGGTCTAATTCTTCATTTTTAATGTTATCTGCTAAAGCAAAGCATGTCTCATTGTTTGGAAAGATCTGAAATTAAATAAAAAGATGTAAGTAAGCCTAAAGGAACGTGATACAACCAAATATCAAACCAAGTTGTGCTAAAGATCTGTGAAAAGAGGCAATCTCATTTAAAGATCAATCAACATTGTCCAAAAACAAAAACAAAACTCTTTCCAGTTAAAGGAAGTAGATCGAGATGATTTTGGAGCATGAGTCTGGATTGGACTAATACTTAAAAATAATCATTTTATTGAAAGATGAATACAAATGAATGTATGGATGATTATCATCAAATTTCTTAAAATTAACAAAATACGAATATCTCAGCAATATTTAAAACATTTAAATTAAAATAGATTTTAATAGTTTCATTAAAACCCAGTGTTTTAGAATCATGTGATGTCAATGTTGAAAACTAGTCAGTAATTGCAATTTCCTTAAGTTTAGCTATTTCATCAACAAAGAAATTGTTTGTTTGTTTACAGTATTCATTATTATTATTATTATTATTATTATTATTATTATTATTATTATTATTATTATTATTATTATTATTGATTAAATTGCCTATTTTCAGGTGAAGGAGTTCATGTATTGAAGAGGAGTTCAAAGGAAAGAAATCCTATAAGATAAGTAGTGGGAAGGTTCAAACAATAGAGATTGTTTGGATTAGTAGAGTAGTGTAAAGGTATCTTTGTAAAATGTAAATATTAATTAATTTAAAGTATGTATATTTCTCTTTTTAGGGATTTGTATTAGAGTGCCCATGGCCTATCATCATTTTATGACATTATTCCATTTAACTAAATTAATTTTATTATAAAAGCTAATTATAAAATTTATCTATAACAATAAAAATCGTAACACCAAGTCAAGAACAACTTCACAGAAAGTGAATGTGCCTGTGTGGATGATAGTCCATTTGAACTATAAATGTTGTGTTATTTATGGTCATATTTAAGACTGATTGTTTAGTAAAATAGACTATTCCTTTCTTGACGACTTTTCCACCAAACAAGGTATATAATACTTTACATTATTAAACTCTATTTCTAATATTTAGGGTAATTAGGTTAAACTATCATCTTAGATATTTAGATAATAATTCAATTATTATTATAATTTTTAAATGTTAGAATAAGACTAATATAAACTTTCTCTGCATATTTTTGCACTGCTTTTCTACCATCCAATTGAGCCCTCAGAATCTTTGGAGGGTGACTGCTTTGGATTCTGCCATGAAAAATCTTTTGGCATAAAAATAGGTAGAAAAAGATTGGGGGAAAATGGAAGGCCCACTTGAAATAATATATAGATATATTAAATTTTATCTTTTAAGAAACTTTTTGAAGAATACTCGAGAAATATCAAATTTTTTTCTTTTTCTTTTTTACGGGTTACCACCTCTCACGGGCAGAGCCCTTTACAAGGAGGGGACAGAACAATAAAATATATAAAAAAAATGAAAGGCTTTCCTGAACGTAATGTAAATCTCTTAGATGAGCGCAGATGGAGGTCTTAAAGAGGGGAAGATAAAATGCAGCAGGAAAAACATATAATGGTAGGGAATTCCACAACAGAGAGGTAACTGGAAAGGAGGTACCACAATGAGTGAGTATGGAATTTCAATGCTCACACAATATTTATGAGCAAACTTAGCACACTTTGTGCTACGAGGGCATCACAATGGTGGTGGTAAGCGAGCAGACAAATCCCTGAAGCACCTGCTATTGTAGTACCTATAATAAAGAGATGGTGCGCCAGTGCAATGGGATGCTGAGGAAGTTAAGGATGTTATAAACTGTTTGCAAATGGACAGTAAGGAGGACTCTTGGGTATCTCTCGAAAAATCGATGTTAGAGCAAATGGTATTGGGGTTTGAAAGCGGATAACTTGTGCACATTATGTATTCCCTTCGAAGAGAGAGTGGCACCACATTAGATTCAACTTCAAGGCTCACAAAGGAGGAAGATCGGAAGGGTCCAGTGGATATACAAATCGCCTCGTTTTTGATGGGATCTAACAGGTGTAGTAGAGTTGAGGAGGCCTGACCATATACTCCGTAGCTATAGTCCAGCTTTGATCAGATTGCGCTGTGTGGAGATGCAAAAGGGACATGCTGTCAACACCCCAAGATTTTGAGGAGAGATGACATAATAGGTTAAGTACAAGATGACAAGTAATTTTCAGGAGTTTAATGTGCGGTGCGTTGGAGGGTTGCCAAAGCCCACTGGGATGGGTTTTTGGTAACCAAAAACCCACTTTGTCATGAAACAGGTTTTTGCTCATCACCTCTAATAAATAAAGTTTTAAATACAGAAATTAACATCAATGATAAGAAATGATAATAGCAAACTTCCTATCTGATTGCACAGCTACTGTAGTTATACAAGGGCGCCACACCTCTCATACCTACAGATTATATAATGGCATCCCCCAGGGCACCATACAAGGGCGCCACACCTCTCATACCTACAGATTATATAATGGCATCCCCCAGGGCACCATACAAGGGCGCCACACCTCTCATACCTACAGATTACATAATGACATCCCCCAGGGCACCATCCTATCACAAATTCTTTAATCTATTTATGCACGATCTACAACAACCCACATCCCCCTCTATAAAAATCAGTAGTTATACAGATGATCTAACAATTACAGCCCAAAGTCCCTCTATAAACACAGCAAGACAAGAACTACAGCAATGCATAAATCAATTGGAGCAATGGCTGTCAACAAACAATGACAGCCTCTCCTAAAAAAAAACAAAAACAGTCCAACAGTTCTTCTTTCAAACGACAGACTCCCCCTCATTAAACATCCCACCACTCTTGGCATAACTTTCGATACACACATGACATTCACTCCCCACATAATCAATATTACCTCCAGAGCCACACATAAATTGAATGCGTTGAAAACACTGATGCATCAACTTTGGGCTAGAGAAAAAAGTCCCCTCTTGGTATAGCGCAGAATGGCTCCGATTTTTATAAAAATAACAGGATCTACTCTAAAAAAAAATAATAATGAATAAAAAAAAAACTAAAATGACTGACGTCTTTACCAAAAAGCTACAGCTCCTCAAAGTTTAAATTTTCCCATAGGATTTTCTTATAAAAAAATATATTTAAAAATTTCAGGATATAATCTAAAAAAATAATAATGAAGAACAAAAAACAAAAATATTTAAGTCTTTAGGAAAAAAAAGTTACAGCATCTTAAAGTTTAAAATTTTCCCATAGGTTTTCTTATAAAAAAAATAACAGGCCTCTGGCTCGTTTTAGGGCCATCATAGTTCAGGTTATGATAATATTTGTTAAGTATACACAGATTTACTGTGTATACTTAACAAAACATGCCATAACCTGAACTAGAGGGCCTAAAATGAGACCTAACCTGAAAGGATCAAAAATGAAAAGTCTATGGGAGTTTTAACAGCAACTTTAGAGGCTATATTCTAAAGACATCAAGTATCATTTTTTAAATTCTTTAAGTATTATTTACAATATATCCTGTGATTTTATAAAAATCTGGGTTGAAGCTTCTCTGCTACTATTACTCTCCCTCAATAAGTAATATATATATATATATATATATATATATATATATATATATATATATATATACTATATATATATATATATATATATATATATATATATATATATATATATATATATATATATATATATATACTAACTATATATATATATATATATATATTATATATATATATATATATATATATATATATATATATATATATATATATATATATATATATATATATATATATATATATATATATATATATATATATATATATATTATATACTATATATATATATATATATATATATATATATATATATATATATATATATATATATATATATATATATATATATATATATATATATATATATATATATATATATAAATATATATATATATATATATATATATATATATATATATATATATATATATATATATAACTATAAATATATATCTTAGTGGATAAAGCGTCCGGTTACTGTTAACTCAGCAAAGCAGAGTTCCAGTATTCAAATCCCGCTGATGAAGAGTAAAATCTTCTGTGACTCATTCATTTAAAATCTTAAACTATGCATGGCCTGCTTAGACTCCCACGATATCAGAATCCAACATTCAAAAATTAGAGGCCATCGAAAACAAAGCTCTCAGAATAATAAGAAGCTGCCTCCCTTTTACACCCATCCACCACTTACAAACCGAAATGAAAATCCTTTCTATAGAGACCCATCTTGAATGATAGGCTGCTGCCAATTTTACACCAAATCACTTTCAACAGACCACCCCTTCCTTACACCAAACATTACAACAACCCCCTGTGCCAACAAGGAAAGAACTTACACCAGCCATGTACTATTCTAACATTTACAATACTGCCCCCCCTCCACCCCCATTATTAAACACATTCACACTCAACTGCTGCCTACTACCACTTATCTTTTGCCAGGAATGCTAATGCATGCCTCGGAGAAGTTCGTGATCGCAGTAAGCGCCCTTCTATCCTTCAGCGAAAATGTATGAATCGTATCTGTATATGAAATGTCAGAGGAATAAATGTTGAGGAGAGAATTGATGGATGTATTTAGAAAGGGTAAATTTGATTTGCTCGCTGTGACTGAAACAAAGATGAAAGGAAACGGTAAAAATGAGTGGTGTGGTGTGAAATGTTTTTGTGTTGCTGGGGAAAGGAATGAGAGGGGGATAAAAGGATTTGCAATTCTGATGAGTGAGTTGTGGTAGAGAGCTATGGTAGATTTGGCGAGTGTAGAGAATCTAAAGAGTTAAATTTAAGTTTGAAAGATCAAGGTATGTTGGTTGTGACACATAGTCCATCTGAGGGTAATGTTGAAAAGAATACGATTTTCTGGGATAATCTGAATGATGTTTTGGATGGGGGGAATGGAATTCAGTTCATTTGCCACATATCTGCCCATTCAAAGTTTTTACAGTTGTCACCACCACTGCGGGCAGAGCCCTATTCAAGGAGGTGTAGTACTCCTCTCAGAAGTTCACCCTCTAGCGCAAATTAGGCAGATTTAAAATGAGAAGATTAAATTCAGTAGGAAGCACAGAAGATGGAAGAGAATTCCACAATACAGAGGTGGTGGGAAAGAAGGAGAAGCACCGCAGCAAACTAGCCTCGGTTAATAATGTCAACACAATACTCGTGCGCAGATACAGCACCTATTATGCTACGAAGGCGTAAAGGTGGTGGTATGCGGGTGATAAGTTCCCTCGAGCACTTGCCGCTGGGATGCCTATAGGATAGAGATAAGCACCAACATCGCCTCGCAAAGATAGAGGTCAAAGTGAACTGGAAAGTACAAGAACATTTATAAACCTTTTTGCCAGTTGACTCGACCCTGTCAAGGGTGCAGGTGAAACCAGAAGAGGCCCCCCCTCAGATATGAGCAGTACTCCATACATGGGCGGATGGAACCCTTGTATAGCTGGAGCAACGGAGAAAGAAGGAAAGTCTCACGTCTAAAACAGAACTTCCAGTTCTTTGAGGCGCCCTAGCAACGTTTGTGATGTGAGGTTTCCAAAGACATTATTTTGTTCATGTTAAGGCCAAGGATGTTTATATTGTCAACGGGAGAGACGACAGAACCGTCGAAAGAGAAAGGAAAGTTAGAAGGTATTTTAGAGAAGGAGATTTGTAAAAGTTGGTTTTTAAAGACTTGAATTTTCACAAGTTATTTCTATCCATCAGCAGAATAAAATCGGAAAGATTAAGACGAGGAGGCAATTCCAGAAGTAAAAAATTAGTAAAATTGATATGAGTTAAAGAATGAAGGGGTCGAGTCATCGGCAATACGAGTGGACAGAGTTAGAGGTGCAGGTGAGGAAGATCATTAATGAAAGTAGGATGAAGTAGGAGATAAGACAGAACCCTGAGTTTCTACACTATTGACAGAGAAAATAAGAAGAAGTTGCCCATCAATAACAACAGACCAGTATTGAGCGATTTGAAAGAAAGCTAGATATAGTAAGTAAGCAAAGAAGGAGGAAACCCAAGGAGGAGGCTTGGAGAGCAGTGACGCAGTACCATACTCAGTCAAATGCTTTGAATATGTCAAGCACACCTAAGTCTCCGATGAGTTCCTAAGAGCGAAAACCCATAAATAGGTTAGATAGGAATGTATATCGCCAGTAGACTTCGTGCAACGAGAGCCGTACTGGCGATGGGAGTGAGTTTCCAGATGATCTAAGAAGTGAGTTGAGAAGGGTTTCAAAGATCTTAGATAGAATACAAGTGAGAGCTAGGGCGATAGATAGAAGGATCAGAGCGGCTTCCTTTTTCGGAATAGGTTGGACATGTGAGAGCTTCCAACACTGAGGAGGGAAAGTGCTAGTATTGAGACATAGAGAATAATATAGTTGAGTGAGGGGCCGAAGAGATCAGCCTTTTCAGTTGGAGAATTGTAACCTGGCCAGATAGATCGAATAAGGGAGAAGGCAGTTTACAAGTTGCCAGAGATGAAAAGATTTGTAAACCAGGAGGCAAGGGTTAGCGCACTTTCCTCTGATGAAAGCCAGCTTTGCTCGTCAAAGAATTCCTGCAATGATTTCTAGCTGAATGAAAATTAGCAGGATAGGAGAGCGAGAATTTTCCACACCCAATACGCGATGTCTCTAGCCTGAATGGCCAGAGAATAGATTGCGATCGAACCATGGATTATGAGGAAGGAAAGATTTAGTTTTAGAAGAAGGAATGAATGGGGAAAGAAAAATTTAGCTGAAGAGGGAATGAACCTCTCATCCCATCCATGATTACAGCTCCCTCCTCATCTTTTAAATCTTTATACATCCATCTTTATTCCTTATTGAGGTAGCCAATTTGCTATCATCTGTAAGCTTGGAAACCTTACATTTAAAATGTCCCTAGTCTAAATATTTTATACAGCCATGAGGAACAACCATGACCTAAGAAATAGTTATGGACCACAAACATGTCTCCTCATTTCCATTAATAAATACTTTTCATTTCATTGATTGACTTAATTATTATTATTATTAGTGATCCTATTGTAATAGGTGTAGCAAACATTATTATTATTATTATTATTATTATTATTATTATTATTATTAATTATTATTGAGACTTAAAGGAATCAAAAATTTTGTTAATAAATATTTTGGGAGGGTTGAACCCTGACCTCCTGTCTACAACCTTTTTATATATATATAACATATATATATATATATATATATATATATATATATATATAGTCTATATATATATATATATATATATATATATATATCTGGTACACTGTGGTTTTTTTGGCCACTTTCATATTTTTTTTGCAAATATTAGAAAAAGTTTTAAAGTAAAATGAGATATTACACACTCAAAATATGGAACTGTATTAGGACTATACATACCTAGAATATTTTCTTGATCCATGCAGTAGTTTTTTCACAATTTTAAAAAAATAGGGGGGCTAAAGTTACCCCATGCATCGGGGCTATTTTGGTCAGCTGAAGTTTCTTTGTATTAACTTATAAATAAATTTAAGATTTCTTAATCCTACTTTGGGGCTACATTGGCTATTCCTTAAGCTAGGGATCCTTAATATTAATTTTGTTATTTACATTTTTTTCTAATTTTATATGGCGTCAGTGGGTGACCGACCCGGCACACAGAGGGTGATTCGGTCCACTCTAAAATAAAAAATAATAATTTTCGCTCATTTAATAGCTACGCGGTAGTACTACAAGTTTTATTTAGATCATCTTTAATTCTAGAAAGTTTTTATATTTTTAAAAAATATAATAAATTAAATTTAATGCCCTTCAATAGAATTTCACTTTTGAAAAATGTGAGTTTTTTTAACTTCGTTATAAAATGAAAAATTGTGGATGGATTTTAATTATTTTTTCAGTGTATACACTCGAGTATGTTAGCTTTAAACTGGCAAAGTAAATTTTTGATCCAAACAGTATTAGTGGCAAAATCACGGGCCTAACTTGGTTCCTGCCCCACACCACGTAAAAATTGATGAAGGGTGAATCGGACCATACAATGTTATTAGAGAATTACATTATTTTTGTGTGCTTATGCTACTATAGGGCCTTGATTTTCAAAAAAAAAAAATCCAAAAAGTGCATTCGGGGAGAGTCGGGAGACGAAGTTATACCTAAAGTGGTCCAAGTCACCCAGCCTGACGCTATCAAATAAGACTGGTTCTGGGAAAACCCATTCCATAAATCTATTTAAATTAGGTTGTGGCAGCATTGGCATCCTCATATCTTTTTCACAAATAGTATCAATATCATCTTTTATGTATTCAAACTTGCCACTCTCTGTAAGTATTGGACAGTGGGGCAAAGAATGACACATCCAATGGTTGGGCAATATGGGTAGAATTTGGGGGCAGGCAAACAAATAATATTGAATTCTCTTCACATAAGTTTAATACCTCATCTGAAAATGAGAGCTTAGATTGTCGCCAATAAGGGCCTTTGGACCATCAATCCGTTTTGCATGAGGTAAAAAGACTTTTTTAAACCAGTCTTCAAAAACTGTTGAATCAAACCAGCCACTTTTCTGAACAAAATGGAAATCCTTCTCTGAACAAAATGGAAATCCTTTTGGAGCTCTTATCTTTAAACGTATTCATCAATTTTTCCGACTTGTATAAGACATAAGGGGGAAGGAGTGTCCCGTCTGCAGAGGCACAGAACATTAGTGAAACTGTAGTCTTTGAATAAAATGTAACGTTGTTGGCATATTTGATGCCCCTTCTGTGGAGGTGTTTGATTGAACTTGTGGGTGTGTCCGAAATATTGGTCTCATCGTAATTAAATATTAAAATAATATTAAATATTAATTATTAAAATTAACCCCGAAATAAGGTAAAAAATGGTAAAAATAAATTGGGGTTACTTTGGCCACCCTGCCAAAGAAGCCCCACCCCCCTGCCAAAGTAGCCCCATTTTAATTTAAGGTCTGTAGCTTCTAAACTATAAATGCTGATTAATCAGGCATTCTATGCTCCCTTCCTAAGATGCTAAAGAGTAACATACATGAAAGCCATGTTTGTATGTCTTCCCAATTCTTCTGGGTGAACCTTAACAAAATGCCTTATTTTGTCACGATTTTGCAACTAATTTTTGTCATAGTAAAAACAACATTATTATTTTTGTTATTTCGGAATGACTGGTTCATTTTAAGTAGTCAATTTTACTGGCTTTAAAGGGAAAAAAAATAAAATTTCCAATCTTTCTATGAAAAAAAAGTTATGACGCATGAAAGCCAATATAGGTGAGAAATGTCAAAGTTGCCCAGTGGCTAGAAGAACCCCACAGTTTAAGGTGATAGTATATATATTTTATTATATAATATATATATATATATATGTATATTATATTATATATAATAGTAATATATATATTATATATGATATATATATAATTTGTATATATACGTCATATATATAATATATAGTATTATACCGTATATATATAGTATATATATATTATATATATATAATATATATATATTTTATTAATATATATATATATTTATATATATTATATATATATATATATATATATATATATATGATATAATATATATATATAATTTCATCAATACCCAAATCTGGATCTTGGGGGTGGGTGCGTATTATAACCGGAACAGAAAAGAAGTAGAAGAAATATAACGCAAGTCGAAAAGAAAGCTTTATACCGCTTAATTGAGGAAACTCGTTTAGTACGTAAAAAATATACCTAGGTTTCACGAAACTGAGACGGACCTTCACTGTTGGATCTCGAATGTAGGGTTCAACCCTGGGCAAGGGCCTACAACAACGTATCCCTCACAAAACGGGCATTCACTCCTATTGATGTACCGTTTTTTTCTTGCTCTGCAAACTCGCATTCCTCTCCTTTTAGGGATTCCTTTAGATGACTCAATCCGTTTTGTTGCGGTCTCCCAGCGTGGTCGATTCAGCACACTCGACCATATACATCGCGTAAAACTGACTACTCATCCATTCTATCGTTTCCTTTCGGCCGCTGATCCATCAAAACTTGTGGCTCCGCACTTCGTCCAAGTTCTTGCTTTCCAGTGATAAAGTGGAAAAGTTTCTTCTAATGATGTTGGAAAATTGTTTCATCTGGCACAACTTTTTAAAAACTATTTTGAATTTCATGTTCCCCTTATAAACACATACTTTAATATTTTATATGAATCTCTGGCTATTCCCAATCCCTTTTTAATCACATCCCTTTTAATAAATTTAAATTTTTCTTACAACACAAATTTTTATTTTTTTTTTGCCATAAAATTCTTGCGTTTTTTAAAACCACTCAAGTCACTAGCTCTATATATGTCATTATCCAAGTAACAAACTCCTTTTGTTTCAAATATTTCATGTCTTTTTCCTCTACTCATCTTGACATTCCATTTAATGCTATTTTTATTTACCCCAAACATCCTCCTCATTCTAACAAGTGACTTTAAACCAGCCTTTTTCTTTCAAGTTCTACAATACTAATGCAGACTTCTTTCTACCATCCATTTTCTTTTATCTTTTGCACTATTAATCAATAAATTATTCTTTTGTCAGAACCAGAGCTACGAAGCCAGGGTCAGAATTGTGGAACCAAAGCTCCCCCCAAAAATAATTATGTTTACTATAGAATATTTTTCATATTTGTAACCGTAAGTAAAAATACACAATTTTTAACTAAGCATTCTTTTTTAATTATACTTCATAAAATTCATGACCTAGAGTTTCATAAGTGCTAATGGAGCAGGAGCTATAGCCGGAGGGAGTTGGAGCTCGGTAATTTTAAAATGCTGGAGGCGGACCCAAAGACGTTAATTTTAAAATGATGGAGCTAGCAAAATATTTACCGGGTTTACAGCTCTAGTGATAATGGTAAACCATTCAAAAGTATCAATTTATGAAAATGATCCTCACTGATGATAATATATATATTTATTTTTATATAATATTTATATATATAATAATTAATACAATAATAATAATAACATAGATGATGATATAATTTGAATAATATTTGCTCACATTTTCAAAACCGCTATCACCTAAAAATAAGTTCTCTAACATTATCAAACTTTTTTTTTACAGTATGTTTGATCTTTATATCTTCTTTCACTATTAATTAATTCCTAATTCATTATTATTAATAAAATTTCCTTCGTAGTAGCACCAACTAACTAATATCCATGTATCTCATAGTTTTCAAAAGACATTTCTCCAACCTCTTCACCATTTTGCAATAGTATTTACTTAATATTTTCATTACAAATCTTAAAAGCTTCAAATAATATATGAAGAAAAATTAAATAAATAAACAAAAAATCTTACGTTCATGTTTTTAAGTTCCTCCCAAGAGAACATGAGGCTATCTGTGGTGTCTCCAAATGGACCAAAATCAATTAAGGTGACAGAACCATTTTTAGGTCTATGCACATCAAATACATCTGTAACCAAAAAAAAAAATTATCATCATATCTAATTTTATTCTATGAAGAAAATAATCAAAATAATTGGAACAGTAGGAAACAAAAGAGAGAAAAGTCACATTAGCCTATCAAAAGACTGTTCAGTATCCATCCATTGTCTAATATTTGGATATATATATATATATATATATATATATATATATATATATATATATATATATATATATATATATATATATATATATATATATATATATATAAATATATATATATATATATATATATATATATATATATATATATATATATATATATATATATATATATATATAGGTCCTAATTTTAGTTTTGACTCATGTTTTTCTATTTAACTATTTAAATTTGGTGCAATGTTACACACCCTACTCCCATCGGTCAGAAATGAAGGTAGGATAAGAAGAAAGAAAAACATATTTTAATCTACCTTTTTTCTTTCTTTTTAAATCAATTGTTGACATTCTTTTAACGTTTTACCCATTTGGTATTTTAGACTTTATTAACTACCGTTTTATCTTTTTTTATCACATGACTTTCTTCGTTTTTCCCTTTTAATATTTTAATTAGCGGTTTGATAAAATATTACATATATATTATATATATTACATATATATATATATATATATATATATATATATATATATATATATATATATATATATATATATATATATATAACTATATATATAATATAATATATATATATATATATATATATATATATATATATATATATATATGTATATATATATATACCATATACACACCTATATATATACATATACTTATATATATAATATATATATATATATATATATTTATATATATATATATATATATATATATATATAATAAACCAACCGTATATATCTTTCTAATTATACGAAATACATATAGTAAGAACCTATATATATAAATATATATATATATATATATATATATATATATATATATATATATATATATATATTCTTTCTTTCTTTCTTCACCTTCCTCTTTGCCCCTAGATTGGGGGTGAGGTGCGCTACAAGCATCGGAAGAAAAGCAGTAGGAGACATGATGACGTCGAAGAAAGCCCAGCCTTACACCGCCCCCTCTGTACCATTAATTAGTGAGGCTCGTCACAGACGGAAAATCCACCCTAGAGCATCATGGGACCGCGACGGACCCTCACTATGGTAAATCGTCAATGTAAGGGTTCATCCCCTGGCCCAGGTGGGCCACAACCATGCCCCCATACAAAACCCCGCCATTCTCTCCTATCATGCACCTTTATTCTCGCCTCTGCCAAACTCACATTTCTCTCCTTCAGACATTCGTTTACCGACTCAATCCACTTTTTCTTGGTCTCCCAGACGGTCGGTTCCAACACTCCACTTGCCATCAACAACCAACTTGACTATCTTAATCCTTTCCACATGACCAAACCATCAACGTACTTTCATTTATTCTCTCATTTACCCCTTTCTTCACACCACACAACTCTCTAATACGTTCATTCCTCATTTTATCAATTCTTCTCACACCTAGCATGCCCCTAAGATTGTCCATCTGAAATTTAGATGAACTTTAAGATCTATACTTCTTATTCCAGACCATAGTGTCACTACCATACAATAACACAGGTAACAACATACCCTCATGTAAGACTCTAGCGCACTCAAGACTTAGTCCCTTTACATTCACCAACGATTTAATTGCACCAACCACCTTCCTGCCATTCACAACTTTCCTACTACACTCTGCATCATCCGTTCCTTCTCATCTCCATATATATATATATATATATATAAGTAATCTAAAAGAGAAAATATATATATATATATATATATATATATATATATATATATATATATATATATATATATATATATATCATATATATATATATATATATTATTATTTATATTTTTATAATATATATATATATATATATATATATATTTATAGTCATACAAATATATATATATATATGCCTATATTTTCTTTCTTTCTTTCTTCACCTTCCTCTTTGCCCCAAGATTGGGTTGAGTTAACTGTACAAGCATCGGAAGAGAAAAGCAGTAGAGAACATGACGAAACGTCACAAATCGAAAAGAAACCCCAGCCTTACCGCCCCCTCTGTACCATTAGTGGTGAGGCTGCGTCACAGACAGAGAAAATCACCCTAGGCATCCTTAGGACCGCATTGGACCCTCACTATGGTAAATCGTCAATGTAAGGTTCATCCTTGGCCCAGGTAGGCCACAACCATGCCCCCCTTACAAAAACCCCGCCATTCTCTCCCTATCATGCACCTTTATTCTCGCCACTGCCAAACTCCATTTCTCTCCCTTCAGACATTCGTTCACCATTTCAATCCACTCTCTTCGGTCTGCAACCAGTTCAGTTCCCAACTTGCACTCCACTATACATCCGCTTAACTAACCGACTTTCATTCATCCTTTCCACATTACCAAACATCTCAACATACTTTCATTTGTTCTCTCATTTACCCCTTCACACCACACAACTCTCTATTACGTTCATTCCTCACTTTATTAATACTTTTCAGACGGAGGATGCCAAAGAGCACATGCAAAAATTTACACATTGAACTTTATATATATATATATATACATATATATATATATATATATATATATATATATATATATATATATATATATATATATATATATATATATATATATATCTCTTTGCTCTTTCACTCTCATATATATATATGTATATATTTATATATATATATATATATATATATATATATATATATATATACATATATATATATATATATATATATATATATATATATATATTTATATATTTCCAAGAATGGGGTAAAGGTGCGTGAGCGAGCATCGGAAAGCAGTGAAGAACTGTGACATAAGTCCCGAAAGAAAGCCCTGGCGCCACCGCCCCTCAGTACCATTAATTAGTGAGAACTCGTGCAGTCCAGAAAATCCACCTAAAGCTTCATGGACGGCGGCGGGACCTCCTGGTAGATCGTCAGTTGGGGCTCATCCCTTGGCCAGGTGGGCCACAACCGCCCTCTGATCCCCCGCCATTCACTCTGTCATGCTCTTTCTTCTCGCCTCACCACAGGCACCCACATTTCTCTCTGCAAGCATTCCTTTACTGACTCAATCCGCTTTTTCTTCGGTCACTCCCAGCCGGTCGGTTCCCAACACACTCGCCACTATACATCCGCTTAACCAACAGAAGCTATCATTCATCCTTATTTTTAGACCTTGGCAGTCTCACTACTGGCCACAATAACACCAGGTAACAGCATACCCTCATGTAAGACCCTTGCACACTCAAGACTTAGTCACTTACATTCATAACATTTAATTGCTGACACACCTTCCTGCCATTTCTAGCTTTCCACTACACTCTGCATAATCCGTTTCCTTTTCATCCAACACTTACCCTAAATATTTAAACTCAGACACTTGTTCCAGCTGTTCACCATCTAACATAATTCACTGAGGACTGTCTCACTCACAACCATAACCTTACTCTTATCCACGTTAACTTTCAAGCCCTCCTTTTACACACCCTGCCAAATCTCTCTACCAATCGTCTCAAACTCTCTTCAGATTCGCCACAGAGAACCAAATCATCCACGCATATATAATAGGTGGGACACCCTCCACTCATCTCATTCTCCATCATTCTTACCATTTCGCCTTCATCCCCACCTCGAATTCTTTCAACCCCATCCATATACAAATGGAATAACCAAGGAGACATAACACAACCCTGTCTCACTCGACTATTAATCCTAAACCAATCACAATTGACACCATTTATTCTTACATACGCTTCACTATCGTCATACATACTTATGATTCCATTCAGGGAAGCCTACCACCAACACCATATATCACTAACGCACCTGTCACTTAAAGCTTTGCCATGTATGTACATATATACTTGCATATGCTATATAATTTTATATATATATATATATATATATATATATATATATATATATATATATATATATATATATATATATATACTTTTTTTTTTTTTTCTTCTACTAACTCTTTACTCTTTTTACATATATATATACCTCCCTCTTCATTTGCCTCCTTTCCCCGGATTGGGGGTAAGGTACGTTGCAAGCATCGGAGACAGAGAAGTAACAGAAGAATATGACGCAAGTCGAAAAGAAAGCCCCTCTTTACCGTCCCTTTTATACCCTTAAGTGAGAATTTGGTGAGAACCTTTCTTCTCGCCTCTGCCAAACTCACATTTCTCTCCTTCAGGCATTCCTTTGCTGATTCAGTCCACTTTTTCTTAGGTCTCCCAGCACACTCACCACTATACATCCGCTTAACCAACTGACTGTAATTCATCCTTTCCACATGATCAAACCATCTCAATGTACTCTCGTTTATTCTCTCGATTACTCCTTTTTTCACATCACACAACTCCCTAATGCGTTCATTCCTCATTTTATCAATTCTTCTCACACCTAACACGCCCTTAAGATTGTCCATCTGAACAAATTATACCTTAGGTCTATTATACCTCTTATTCCATACCATAGTTTCACTACTCTACATTAATACACGTAACAACATACCCTCATGCAAAAACCTAGCACACTCAAAACTTAGTCTTTTGACATCAACCAAGGATTTATTGCACCAGCCACCTTCCTACCATTCACAACTTTCATAAAACACTGCAACATATATCCTAAATATTTAAACTCAGACACTTGTTCCAGATGCTCACCATTCAACATAACTTCTAACCGCAGACTCCTCTAACTCACTACCATAACCTTACTCTTATCTACATTTACTTTCATACCCATCCTTTTACACACCCTGTCAAACCCTATACCAATCTTCTCAAACTATCTTCAGATTCGCCACAAAACCAAATCATCTGCATATAATAAGTAGGGCACCCTCCACTGTCTTCCATTCTCCATCATTCTAACACCTTCCCCTGCCATCCTAACCTCTAATTCTTTCATAACCCCATTTGTATGCAAATTGAACCAAGCAGACATAACACATCCCTGCCTCACTCAGCTTTGGAATATATATATATATATATATATATATATATATATATATATATATATATATATATATATATATATATATATATATATATATATATATATATATATAATAATATATATATAGAGATAGATACTAATAATATATATATATATATATATATATATATATATGTATATATATGCTGCTATATATATATCTACCTTATATATATATATATCACCATATTACTGTGTAATTAGTTTTTGCACTATGAAATATGTCATGCTTCAAAAGTTGGGTGAAACTTACATGAATAAAGATGGAAATAGTTCCTAATATGTTCCTCCCAAAATAAGGCAATGTCTTCAACTATTAAATCCTTTTCTTTATGAACAGAACTATAAAACTGGCTTGTGTCCCTCTGAGAGATACCTATTTAACAAACATCAGTTTCTAAAAACATCAAAATTGTGAATGTGAAAATGATTTAAAACAGAAAAGAAAAAAAATTAACTTTTTCATAAGTAATCTCAAAAGAAAAAAAAATTTTGATAAGTAATCTCAAAAGAAAAAAACTTTTCATAAATTAATCTCAAAAGAAAAAAACTTTTGATAAGTAATCTCAAAAGAAAAACTTTTGATAAACAATCTCAAAAGAAAAATACTTTTGATAAATAATCTCAAAAGAAAAAACTTTTGATAAGTAATCTCAAAAGAAAAAAACTTTTGATAAGTAATCTCAAAAGAAAAAACTTCTATTAAGAAATCTCAATATAAATATAAAATAACCAAATGATAGAATAAAACAAATATGAAATATATCCTGGAAAATCATTACTAATAAAACGTAAGAAATAATCAAATTTAGATGCGCCCACTTACCTACTAACTCTCTATCTTTAACAAAACACCTAAATTCATCTGAAGGGTTAATTTCTGTCCACTTTCGAAGAACTAAACAGTAATTCGTTTCCCCATCATCGTCAAGGTCTGAGCAATCCTTTATATATATATATATATATATATATATATATATATATATATAGCAGTTGAAGAATATATATATATATATATATATTATATATATTATATAAAGAGATATATATATATATATATTATTATTAGAGCAGTTATATGTATTGTATATATATATATATAGTATATATATATATTGTTATTATGAGTTATTTATATATATATATATATATATATATATATATATATATATATATATATATATATATATATATATATATATATATATATATATATATATATATCAATCAACTGTAAATTTCAGCCACATAGCTGCTAATTTTAATAACATTCAAAGATATTAAGAGAAAAAATTTAAAAATGTAAAGAAACCAAATAATTTGTCAAAAATATCACTAATTTCTATGTAGTAATACAGAATATTTTCTTATATGAAACATACCTTATATGGAGAAATAAGATCATGTGTAACAAAATCACTACTCTTAAGAAGTAAATATACATCACCAGGACTCGAACACTGGAGACTTTTGTTATATGATATCCAAACTGCATCCTATATATATATATATTATGCTATATATATATATATATATATATATATATATATATATATATATATAAAGATATAGTTATATATAGGTGTTTTATATATATTTTATAGATATATAGATAAGAAAAAAATTATATATATATATATATATATATATATATATATATATATATATATATATATATATATATATATATATATATATATATATATATATATATATATATATATATATATATATATAAAAGTTTATTTAATTAATATTGTAAATATAAAATATAAAGAGCTGCAGTGGAAAATTAAAAACTGACCTTTGGTGAACTCCAATTAAGCTTAGGAAAAGCGGTATCATCTAATCTTTTAATACTTTTCCTTATTTCTTGGTTGAATTCTTTTAAATTAGGAGCCTATATATATATATATGTTATGTTAAGTTATTGTTATATATATATATATAGAGAAAGAGTTATATATATATATATATATATATATATATATATATATATATAGTTAGAAGAGCAAAGATAGTATTATATATATATATATATATATATATATATATATATATATATATATATATATATATATATAATATTATATATGGATGGGGTTATTAAAGAATTAGAGGTTGGGGTGGCAGCAAATGGTGTTAGAATGATGGAGAATGGATATGAGTGGAGGGTACCCTACCTATTATATGCGGATGATTTGTTTTTTTGTAGCGAATCTGAAGAGAGTTTGAGAAGATTGGTAGAGAGATTTGGCAGGGTGTGTAAAAGGAGGGGTTTGAAAGTAAACGTAGATAAGAGTAAGGTTATGGTTGTGAGTGAGGACATAGCCCTCAGTGTGAAGTTATGTTAGATGGTGAGCAGCTGGAACAAGTGTCTGAGTTTAAATATTTAGGGTATGTGTTAGATGAGAAGGGAACGGATGATGCAGAGTGTAGTAGGAAAGTTGTGAATGGCAGGAAGGTGGCTGGTGCAATTAAATCATTGGTGAATGTAAAAGGACTAAGTCTGGAGTGCGCTAGGTTTTGCATGAGGGTATGTTGTTACCTGTGTTATTGTATAGTAGTGAGACTATGGTCTGGAATAAGAAGTATAGATCTAAAGTTCAATGTGTTCAGATGGACAATCTTAGGGGCGTGCTAGGTGTGAGAAGAATTGATAAAGTGAGGAATGAACGTATTAGAGAGTTGTGTGGTGTGAAGAAAGGGGTAAACGAGAGAATAAATGAAAGTATGTTGAGATGGTTTGGTCATGTGGAAAGGATGAATGATAGTCGGTTGGTTAAGCAGATGTATAGTGGTGAGTGTGTTGGGAACCGACCGGCTGGGAGACCGAAGAAAAAGTGGATTGAGTCAGTAAAGGAATGTTTGCAGGAGAGAAATGTGAGTTTGGCAGAGGCGAGAAGAAAGGTGCATGATAGGAGAGACTGGCAGGATGTTGTAAGGGGGGTATGGTTGTGGCCCACCTGGGCCAGGGAATGAACCCTACACTTGACGATTTACCATAGTGAGGGTCCGTCGCGGTCCCATGAAGCTCTAGGGTGGATTTTCTGATTGCGACGAGTTCTTACTAATTAATGGTACAGAGGGGGCGGTAAGGCTGGGCTTTCTTTTCAACGTTTGTCATACTCTTCTTACTGCTTTTCTTTTCCAATGGTTGTAGCGCATCTACTCCCAATCTTGGGAAAAAAAGGTAGAAGAAGAAGATATATAATATTGGCAATATTCTTATTCAAAGATAACTGCACAGTATAAATACGGGTGAAGTCCATAAACAAGAACCTCCTTATGGTCATTAAAATTTTTTAAATTATATATATATATATATATATATATAATAACTGCTTTATGCTAAAATTTATCTATCATTTCTGTCTTAAATATATTAATAATACTTTATCTTAATAAGCAAAGTAATAATACAAATTTAGATGTTTACCTATTTACATATTTAAAAAAAAAAAAAATTATACTTATTTTCTAAATAATAAAATGAACTTTTTCAAATAAAATAAATTTTTAAAAATATGAAGAATATCATATGACGCTATTTAAATATATCATTTATAAACAGTCATATAAAAGTTAACTTACTATTGCAACTGGAGAATCCGACTCCCATTCCTCATCAGAGTCATGTAATTCATATGATTTATTATCATATGCTTCTTCTGGAATAACTAAAGTACCCTTATCTTGTAAATAGCTTAATGCCTTATATGGAATTTGTAGTATAATGCTATTAGAAAGAATATATATATATATATATATATATATATATATTATATATATATATATATATATATATATATATATATGAGATATATATATATATATATATATATATATTATTATTATTATTATTATATATATATATATATATATATATCTCTTTCTAATAGCATTATACTATATACAGTATATATACCTATATATTTTATTTATGAAATAGATAAGTAAAACAAATTATAAATACTATATAAATAATACTTTATATATATATATATATATATATATATATATTATTGTTGTTATATATATATATATATATATATATATATATATATATATATATATATATATATATATATATATATATATATATATATATATATATATATATATATATCATTGATTATTGAATTTAAAAAAAATTTCCTAAAAGTTTTTTTTTAAAATTTATAAGGAATTGGTCTTAATTAAAATATGTGATAACAGGCTACTGAAACAGATCCCAGTCAGCTGGAATTTCATTCATATAAAGAAATATAAATAGGAAATGTGCTCTAATTTATGAAATGTATAATAAAATCTGTGGTAAAATATTTAAATCTGCCTACTAATATTCAGTATGAAAATATTATACTATTACTGTACTGGCAGACAGCCATTTTTAAAATTAGAATGTATAAATACTGATATTTAAAATAATGTTAACATTGAAATCAAGAAATTTTGATATGTGGCAAATGAGCAAACTTCCTACCATTCACATATGCCCTGCATTTATCTTCAAATGCATGGCACATAAATATTTGTCTATAAGTGTGTCCCCATACCCCCAACCTATTTATAGTAATGAGTGTTTTTTGGTGGATATCAATATTTAGTGATTAATTATTAGTATTGATATTAATATCAATATTAATATTGATATCTCTATTCAAATGTGCTGAAATCAAAATCAGAAGCCTCCCTATATATCCTGGGTGGACAGACAAATCACAAATGAATTTTAGTAGTAAAAGGTAAAAAGTTCTTCAAATAAAAGTTTTAACTATGATATGAAAGAGGATTATAGCTGAAGTCTGTGGACCAAGATGTATGTAATTTGAAAGTAGCTAATCAGTGTTTGGAAGCAAGGAATAAAGCTAATAAGATGATAGGTATAATAAATCGCAATGCCATTTATAAGAGCTAGGAAATTATAAGTTAACATGTTTAATAGCTATGTTAGGCCAGTATTAGAGTAATGGGAACAAGTTTGGGTCCTTCATTTAAGTAAAGACATAGATATGCTAGAGAGAACACAACATATAGCAACAAGGTTGATTTCTGGGTTTGAGGGTAAGAGTTACGAGGAGAGGTTAAAGGAGTTAGGAATGCTTTCTGTAGAAAGGCGATTTCTCAGAGGAGATAGGATACAAGCCTACAAAGTATTTACATATATTGATCACAGAAAGGAGACCAGGGGACACAGTAAGAAAATTAAAAAGGCATGACATCTTGATATAAGAAAGCTTTCATATAGTATATAGTATTAGGGTTGTTAATTTTTGGAATGGTTTACCATGAGGTTGTTGAGTATGACTTGATTACAACATTTAAGAGAGGATTGGATAGGTATATAAAGGGTTTGGGTGTCAAATAGTAGGCCTATATATTGACTAAGCCAAATTGGCGGGTTTTTAGTTGCAATAGTTATTAAGATCAAGCTGCATGTTATGATTATAACAAAATTATTAAACCTTGTAGTATGGTTAGCATGTACTTTACTACTTTCACTATAGTTTTTTTTCTTTTAGTTGTAGACTTTGTGTATAGCTATTATGTAAGTTATTGACAAGCCTTAGGGCACTTTGTGAATTTGCATGAGCAGGTTTAGTGATTGATTCTATTTGGTTAACTGGCACAGTTTTGATAGGCCCATGTGGTTTCTTACTGTCTCTATACTTCTAATGTTTTAATAGGTATTATTTTATTAAAAAAATAAATGGTAGGTCAATTTAAATATTTTACAGCACACCTTTAATATATTTTTAGGTACCGGTAATAGTAGTGCAGAAGGGTGTCACCCCCAATTTTTTTAAAAATCACAGGATATACTCTAAAAAATAAATAATAATGAAGAATAATGAAAATGAAAATCGTCACTTTCTTTAGGAAAAAAAGTTGCAGTCTCTCAAAGTTGTTAAAAATCCCATAGGATTCTCTAAAAAAAAATAATAATAAAGCTTAAAAAAAAGAAAATAATTAAGTCTTTAGGAAAAAAAGTTACAGTCTCTCAAAGTTTAAAATTTTCCCATAGGCTTTCTTATAAAAAAAAATTAGTGGGCCTTGTGCACATTTTAGGGTCATCCTAGTTCAGGTTATGATAAGGTTTATAAATTCGACAAATTTTCTCTGTGTATACCTAACAAAACTTATCATAACCTGAACTAGAGGGCCTGAAATGGGACATAACCTGGATGGATCTAAAATGAAAAGTCTATGAGAGTTTTAACAACTTTGAGAGGTTGTAACTTTTTTTCCTAAAGAGAGCGACGATTTTGTTTTCATTATTCTTCATTATTTTTTTAAGAGTATATCCTAAGATTTTCATAAAAATCGGGGGTGACACCCCTCTGCATTAATATTACCTATTTTTATAAATTAAAATAAATTTTATTTCTATATAGATATATATGGATGGTTTAGGCATCAAATATTATATTTTAATCAGCCAAATAGGCAAGTTTTTAGTACCAGTAAATTATTAAAGTAAATCTGCAAGCTGTAATTAAGGGAAACTTATTAAAACTTAATAGTGTGGTTAGCATGTACCTTGGCTATTTGTTTTTGCTTTTGGTACGAGTCTAGTTGATTTATACAAAGAAATTGTATGAATATATTGTAACTCTAGGAAGCACCGTATGCATCTCCATAAGCCCTTGTGACTTCTTACTATCTCTATAGCTTAATATTTAATATGAATGAAATTCCTGATGTGTCCTGCTTCACGATTACCATATAAATTAAACTTATTGATAAAAGAATTTAAAAAAAAAAATTCCCAAAAAATATTTAAAAAATTTATTCGAATTGACATATCATTTATATTCTAAATTATCTAAAAATTGATAAAGTGGAAGTTCTTGGATGTCATCTATTAAGTTTTGAACAGGGCCTAAGAATTTTATACTTTTTTTAAAAAGCGTACTTATCAGAAGTGGGCGTGCACAGAAAGCGGTGCGTTTTTACGATAAATGCGAAACGTTAAACACCCATCTTCTGAATCGAACGAAGCAAACGATA